>NW_019059863.1:3547-19639 GCF_000696155.1 Zootermopsis nevadensis | reverse complement strand
GTCGATGCTAACCAACATTTCAGAGGTCATACTGCCTCCGTCATCATCGCCCTGATGACGGAGGTAGTATGACCTCCGAAACGTTGCTAAACATCTACCAGACTACACAGCGCAACAACCCAGAAAACAGAAATCTTCATACTCACCGCCCTGATGACGGAGGCAGTATGACCTCTGAAACGTTGGTTGGCATCGACCAGACTACGCAGCGCAACAACCCAGAAGACAGAAATCTTATAAATAGAATTTCATTATTTGTATGGATATGCAAGATATTACAATAATCACATAAGTTTTGAAGTTTTCATGTTGACGGAATGCAGTGATGTCTTCTCGGGAGATGAACCACTTGAGTATGGGATTGGTTTGTTTTGGAGAGTGTCTTGCGTCAATCGTCAAGGAGTGATGTGATATATAGTACTTAAGCAGTACATTTTATCTTCACATGAGGAGAAGAGAAATTCTCTGAAATTGTGATAACTTCTTGCATGCTTATGTGGCTGATTACCCAAGAAGACTAAATCATCGTAACATAATCATTTACTTCTGTTCTGTTACTGTGGTTTTTTTATTTCAATTTTAACTTCTAGAATAAGAAGGGAAACATATGCATCAAAAATGAAGGACTAGAAAATTAAATTACTTTTACAGCTGCTGTTATATTGTATTGTAGTCTACATATCTTCACATGCATTTTTATTATATATTGATATCAGAAAGTGAAATTTGAAGCACTAGATATTTAGTGTGCTTGACTGTAGAGCTGATTTTAAAAGAAATATGTAAAATAAAGGAGGGGGAATGAAATAAGTTTTTCTCTCCGTAAATTTAGAGGGAGCAGTTGTTATTATGAATGTGGTATGTTAAATGAGTGTATGAGCAAATGTGTTAGAAGACCTGTTTATTTCAGTTGGTGTTATGTTGAGAAGTTTTAGGAAGATTTGTGTTAAATGTTAATTAGAATAACAAGACATCTGCATGTGAATGCACATTCCTTTAAGCTTCTGTTGAACTTGGTTTTAAGGGAAGAATTGTGGCAACATGACTGAGAATCGTTATTTGATTGGGGATTGTAAGATTCACTTGGTAGGGCCCACGTGTACACTCCATCCTGTTTCGTCACATTTTATAAAATTTCTGTATCAGTTCATAGTGTCTCAAAATTTACAGTATGCAACATGTATTTTTATTACATTCTTTAAATTTTATTAGAATGATTTTCTGTTTGATAAATATTTAAGAAAGTACATTGAGACCTTATGTGTACCTTCTGTAGAGCCACTGGCTCTAAAGAAAACTGCACAATTGTAGAAGTTTGGCCTCAATTGTAGATGAGACAAGTTTATTGAAAATAAAGATTACAATTCCTTCATCTCTTACTTTTTATAATAGCTTTCTTCCATTGTTATGTTCAAGTGCTCATTAACATCTGTCCAGATATTTTTATGTAAAGCCTTGAAATCAATGTCCTGCGGGTTTGTTGCCGAGTGCAATCAGTACTAGTTTTTCTGCCTTTTGTGCTTTTGGTTAGCCATTGTATGCACACAGTTTCTACACAAATGCTGTGTAAGTTTTATGGTTTTGACATTATTGGCTGAGTTTTATCACTTGAAATGAAGTACTGTATTTCCCAGTGTATAAGTCATGTAATGATTTAGAATGGAAAAATGATTTTTTCTGAAGTATTTTTAAATTTTTTTCTTAACAAACAACATTTGCACATAATATAGTAGAATCTGTGGAGAAGTGCTTACGTTTCATAAAGTTTATGGAAGCCCATGCTTGCTGGTGCCATTTTTCAGTGACGTTACATTTACTGGCTTATAGCACTTAATATATGTCACACCTACTACTTGTAACGATTAATGTGCATATATGTGTATATTGGAGTGATGAGCCTCTAATATGAATGCTGTTGAAAGCTTATTAGACATTTTGTGCCCAGTGGTTTGAAAAGAGGTGATAGCATGTGAAAATAGAAAGTTAATTGTTTTACTTTTATAATTAAATTAGGAACATTTAAACGAACACACAAGATTTGTGTACATTCCTTGATTATAGGTATTTGTGTTCTCGACAATTTTACCTTGGCCATTATACTGGACGGATGCAGCAAGGAAATAAATCTATTATGTACATAGCATAAATTGGTTTAATTAAGAGGTTTACGCATGTAGGTGTGTATTTTTTTTGCGACATTACGTAAGTAGTGAATTATTTAAAGAAGAAAAGTCTTACACGCCATTAGTTTACAACCAGTCTGCTGCCTTATCGATTAGGATGTAGAGGTCTGTCAGCTGTTATTACATATAGTCAGCATTATATGATATAGATGGCTCTAGTATCAAGAACCTTGAACCCCCTCATGTCCAGCTCATTCCTTGCCATCGACAGTTGTCAGGCAACTCGCGTAAAGACGCGAAGTAGTAAGAATTTGGTGTTGTGTGAGGAGCCGTATTTTCTAGCAACATATCGCAAATCCTAGGATTTCAGGTAAGTAACATAACACAAATATAACTATGCACTAAAATATCTTACGCGGTGTAACTGAAGCGTCCTACATTATCGTAACATCACAGGAACTTTCGTCTGTGAATATGACATTCAATTTAGACATGAGCTGGTGCACTATAAAAAAAACCCTTGATGGCCCAGTGTTGTAACGATTGTTTAAAAAGTGGAAGTTTGAGTTTGTTAAGATTTGATACTATATTCATGCAATTGCACAAATATTCCTACAGGGGCATGCACAGTGCTTCAGGTTATGAAATATACTTCGTGTGACAGAATTTTGAACATAATTTGAATTTACAATTTTATATTATAATTTATTTCATTCACGCTTCATACATAATCAACACAATCTTCCTTCTTATTATTAGGACCGATTGTTTAATCGTACAATGAGTCTAACTTTTTTAACGTTTGCTTTGCTGCTATTGGTATAGTGGCGCGAAGTCTAAACATTGCAAAGATGCTTTTTGTTGGACCGTGAAGTAATGGAAGGCTACTAGATAGGACAGGTATGGAACTAAGTATGTGTAATTATGCACTTCTTACTGCCCTTAGTTTGTTTTATCCTCGTTGGAACAGTGACGCGAATTTTGAAGGGATATACAGGTTGACCGTTTGTTTCGAATATAGCCAGGTGCAACTCTATAGACATCTTTAAAATTCAAACTCGTAAGTAAGCAAGGGACAGGAAGGAAAGCTAACATCTGCTTCTCGGGATGACTGCACCATATTTTTTTTTGTCAGGAACCCGACGGGGTTGGGGTCTTGTAAAACTGAATTGGGCTTTGCACCGAGTGTTGATAGAAGGTTAAATCGAATATAAAAATTCAACAATGTGTATCCTCATTTTCGTTCAAAGTATATTAATACATTACATCTGTAAATAGTATGGCATGTTACTTATTAGGTGATCTGTGACCGTCTGGCTTTCTCAACGCCAACAGAGCACGTATGTGCACTTATACAATGTTATTGTGAAATTGTTTGTTTATTGTGTGGTGCAGACCCTTTAAAGCTCTTTTCCTGGGTATATTTTGGTACTGTCTTCCCATTTACTCCTTTCCTTCCGAACTTATCTCAATATTCGAAGTTCAAAATTTTGTGTTTCTAGTTTCTCAGTTTATGTTAGTTGTCCAGCCCGTCAGAATTTGAATATAGGTAGACATACTAGAAAAACGGAAGAGGTATGCGTTTTTACTCTCATCTGTATGGATATTCCCTCATTATCGTTGGTGCCATTTCCGGTCTTTGATGTTATAATAGGCTATGTCTTTATGCAGACTTATCTGTGCTTTTCTCAGAGGCTTTGATATTCGTCAGTGAATTTTCTACAGTATTTTTAGCTGGAATTCCGAAGTTACGTAGGTTGGAAAGTAGAAATTCTGGGAATAATTGACGCATACATTATACTTCAAATGCGTCATTCTGTATCCCGAGGTCAACAGGGTGATTCGCCCTGATGACAGATGTAACAAGTGAATCGTCTCTAAACTACTGCCATACTACTCGGTGCTGCAACCTAGAACAGTGGTATTCAACCTGGGGTACGCGTACCCCCGGTGGTACGCGAAGACATCTTAGGGGGTACGTGAAATTTAAAATATATATATTATTTTATGATAAACATTGAATAATCAGTAATTTAATTTATTTTAGATGTAGAGTATATACTATGTATAACTTGAATTATACACCAACAGCTTTGGGGGTACAAAGTTGAAGATAAATTATATCTGGGGGTACGCGAAGACATGTTAGAGGGTACGTGAAATTTAAAAAAAAAATATTTTATGATAAACACTGAATAATCAGTAATTTAATTTATTTAATTTATTTTAGATGTAGATTAGATACTATGAATAACTTGAATTATACACCTTTGGCGGTACAAAGTTGAAGAGAAATTATATCTGGGGGTACGCGAACACCACTGACCTAGAATACAGCCATGTTCATACTCTCCGGCTTGAGAACCTCACATCCTACTCATGTTGGTTAATTTATCTCGTATACATTTTAACGAAGCCAAGAGGCATGGACAAAACAAGTTGGTTTAGAATAGGATATAAAGCTTAACAAATTGCAACGCAAGAGGAAATTAGTACCTGTCTTACTAACGTTAAACAATTGTTTATGTTATTTTTTGGTGTAGAAAATTACGCTTCAGACCGCGCTTCCTGTATGGTAGCTAACCACCAATGCTTCTAAGCTGTTTAGCTGGCATTCTAACGACGTGAGCATTATCAGTTGTTTTAGTTTTCCTGTTGTTGATAACCATAAACAGGTGGAACCGAAATGCGTCATGGAGGTACTGATTAACATGAATACATAGTTAATGATATACGAATTAGTTTGTAAAATGTATTCGGTCTCGATTTGAAGTCGTAGGATCGAAAATTTGAACCCCGCTCTGAGACGAGTGTTTGTCTGCTCATTTCTGTATTGTCCTGTGTTTCAAGATGACTTTTCGATGGGCTGATGAGCCGTCAGTGAACTCTAATTTTGGGGCGTCGAAGGTTAAAGTGTGCGATTCGTTGAATCGTGGGAAATATTTGACGATAAATTATTTATTGTAATGAGTTAACTCCTAAATGTCGAATGTGAAGTTTATATTTTAGCTACAGCCGTTTTAAAAATTGGTATTCAGTCTGTCTGTCATTACAATTAAGTTGCCGTCTTCGGTTTTAAAGTTTTGCAACATTGTATATGCAACATTTTCGTTATGTTGTTTTAGTGCTGGTCTTGTGTCTCAACCTCGAGTAAAGAGTAGGCAAATACAAATTGCAGTGGTGGTTCAAGCTCCTTCCTTTTGAAAAAAAATTTTGGAACTTTTTTCTAAATATGAAAGTGCTTTTATAAAGTGCTCTGTCTAAGTTCGCGTTCATTCTCTTCATAGTCAGTTGTGGGTGAGATTTCAATAAAATTGTAAAGATAATTTATCTACACCCTGCCAAAGAAAACAACGCGTTTCCAATACAAAGATCACTTAATTAATCTTGTTTAATGAAATAAACACTGTTTGTTCTCAGAAATCATACGTAATAAACACACCTTGTGAGCAGCATTCATTGATTGAATGTTAAAGCAGGTGGTACATATAGTTACCACCGGACATTAAACGGTTAAAAGAGGAATGAATCACTGTAGCGACACACCCATAACGTGAATGAATGTTGATCGTCTGAAAGAGATTTACGACTTGCTGTCAATAACAAAACAAACTTTGCTTTTCTCGTTGGTGTTTTGACATTTAAGTGTCGGAAAGAAATTGACCTACAAATAGGCGACTTGTTAGTCTGGAGACTATAACATATTTAAACGAAGAGACGAGGTGTGTAGTTCAACCAAAATTCATGAATAGAGATGAAGTACTGGAAGCTGTAACTTGTTACTGATGTCTAGTTGCTATACACTTTTGCGAAAACTGGTTTAAAGACGAATTTCACAGTCCGGCTAAACTGTCATACTTGAAAGACTTTGTATCCCCTAGACTTGAGGGTTGCGAATTACGTCACTTGTACGTTAGTACAAACAGCTCTTTGAGTCATGTTTTATCCGTAGTCTCATAATCATGTGACCAAAGGCGACTGCTTCAAGTTCACCGATTTAATTTTATCACGAAATTCGTTACTTTCATCCTAACTTGAAGGGTTTATGTGTATAACTTCAGACTAAATTGTATAATCCAGGATTGATTAGTTGATTATTTAAAAATTCTATATCTTCTACTGAGTTTTTGCCACATATTAGAATGATTATGAATAGAGAATCTAAAAATAATAGTGATTTATTTGAAGATGCTATCAAAACATTCATATGAAGAAAATCTGAAGGTATAACCTACCCTAATATTCGATGTAGTTCTTTTCAGATTGCAACACAGATAAAACATTTTACCCTACAGAATAGTTGGGTTTTATATATTATACAGCGTCTGATTCTAATCAGAAGTCGAAAGACTGGAGAGTGTCTAAGTTGTGAAAGGAACGTTTGAAATTGTGATTCAGAGTTGAAAAATGTAACGTATGTTGAACTGACGCTTGTGATTTAGGAAGGATACCGCTGTGAAATGAATTCTCTGTACGTACCAGACAGTATTCATGCTGTCGGATTTAAGACACGTGTGGCCAAAAGAGCTGTTGGAGAACCAGAGAAACGCAAGTCTTTGTATGTTGTTTGCAGAAGAGTTAAGATAACATATTTAAACCACACTTCTGGGGATTTTTTGTTTTCATATGCATAGACAACATATCCAGGGGTTTATTTATGTGTTAAATGAATAAAATTAAAACAAGGAAGAGATTTAGTGTTAGGTTGTACATTTTTTGTTGTCTTGTACTCGTAGTTTGTTAGTGGCTTCCTACATTGAAGGTTGTGGAATATCAATTTTTAATCTTTCCGTACCTTACAATACGATTACCGAGATTTGAGGTTCTCAAGGAGTTGTAGATGTCGATCGTTGTCTTGTGGGTTGTGGCGCCTTATAGTCGGCGAATGTTTACAAGCATTTTGGAGGAACGTGTCGCCTCCGTGTTCAAGGTGTCTGGAACGTTGGTAGTAAACACATGCCGTCACGGCCAAGAAGACCAAGATTAACCTTTGACACTTGTTACATTTCCCATGGTCTCCATGCACGTATTTAAAACAGACGCTTTCAGACGTATTACTTATGTACTGGCTGTTGCAGATGCAAATGAATGCCAAGTCGACCCACACCAAACCACGTACTTTTGACGTGGCTACAAACAAACGTTCTGAATAGAATACCGGTTGTGATTCCACTGGTTTATGACCGTTTGTCAGTTGTACTTACCCTGAGTCAGAAACATTTTAATTCTTCTACCAGTCGAGGGAGAGAGAAAACTGGTTACTCTGCGTAGTATTGGTTGCTTTGATTGGTTGGTGATCATTTGCTTTAAAAGGGATTTTGGGTTTTATGGGATAATATTACGACCGTTGCCGTGGTAATGCTGTTAAGGGGAGTTCACTGTGTACATGTACTACAGTGCAGTGCATTTATTATAACCTCGATATAAGATTATATTTAAGACAAGGGGAAAGAAATCGTATTATATTATTTAATTAAGCAAATAATAGTGATATTAATTTTTATATGCTGTTCTGTTTCACTTTGTAATGTTGTTCACTACTTCAGATTTTACCTTAATTCTTGTTCTGTTGTTTTATCGTTAGGTTAGTTATTGTTGAAAGTCATTACGGCCCCAAGCAGTGTTCACTGGGTAACTAAATATGATATTATTCATGTTTTGTACATAGCATAAATTGTCGTTGTGACAATTCACCTTGCAGAACACTTACAGGTTACAAAATAGTCTCTTTTTTTATTTATATCTTCGTTTATTTTTTATATGATTGGCTATGTCTGAGTATTCCGACTTGCAAGAACATATGTTTGTTGACGAGAGTTAAAACAGGACACAGGACTGTTTAAATAAACATATTTCATGTTAACGTGAGTTAAGTTTACAAGAATTCGCTCCACAACTTCCACTTTTGTCTCTCATCTTGGGCAAAACTACCCCTTTTGACGGTGTAGACCTATTATTGATTGAGTCTCTGCTCTCCCCTCAGTAAGGGGTTGCCGAGGCGGCAACACAAACTCCGGGAATATGCCCCAGGTGACACTCCGGGGATTATCATCGCCTGACGGAGGGTTTAAGCACTGTATACTGTATACGCGGCGGTTGACAGTGCCCGGTAGGACTAGAGTTCACTTCTGTTCCACCCGCATCCTGCCTCACCCTGCCACACCCACATCTCTTGCCCTCGATAATAGTATTTACCGTGTTAATACCAGCAGGAAATAATGAAGTTACTCATTTTTAGCCTAGTTCCCTTTGTAATGAAATTTCATCTTATTGCATCATCATGTCCACGTGTTTCTGTCGTATAAATAGCGTTTGACAATTTGGCGTTTTTAATAAAACTTGGTATTAGTATAATACTACAAGAGATTACACATTTGTATGATTTTGAAACACTCGCATCACAAGCAACACTAATACGTTGCTAGAGCCAAATTATAAAATGGGGGTTAGTGTTGTTACTTCTGTAAAAACAATTTGTTTGCCAAACGTAAAATAACTAGTCGCTATAGGTGGTTTCTTGCCTGAGAAGGTTTTACATGTTAACGCAGTGGGTGCACAGTTATTTTATAATGGAATATTTTAGAGAATATAGCAGGTCGAAACAAAATGACGTGGCGCTGTATCGGTCGTAATTGTAATGCTGAACTGTATATCAGTTCTACTGCGTGTGGCTAGAGTGGTGGCGCTATATCGGGGAATTCCCTTTGAAATTGAATGGGGAATTTCTTATCCGAGATTGTCATAGGCGTAGTGTTAGGGTGGATGTGTATAGAGGGGAATAGTATCGAGGTCTGACTATACAGCACTTCCCTGAGCCACTCCTAGAACAACACATTTTATCTGTGACAGTCATCACCAGGAACTTGCTACAGTAGTATGCTTATGTAAACTGGTGGAGTTTCAAAAGGTAAATACGGTGTTGTAACGCGATAAGTTCAGAAAACTTAAGATAAAATAAATTGAAACATTGAAAACACAGGCCAATATTCAGGCCTGAAGACAGTATGTTCTCCGAAACGTCGATACATACCTACAAGTTTATATAGCGTTAAATACCCCAGAATACCAATATCTTGGTCGTGAGAATGTAAAGTCTTCTGATTAGTCCTGTTTTTTTTGCTGACAAAGATGATAATTCTGCATAACAAAACAAAACCCATAGTGAGCTCTAACAGAGCAGAGTACTAGCTCTAGAGGAAGCATTCTGGTGTTGCGTAAGACAATCCTGTCTTCAGAACCTCAGACACGGCTTGACAGTCCTGTAGGAGGCCAAGGTTGTGGATCAAACTGAATCACTGAAGTTCAGTTGACTACAGAAGTCCCAGGACAGATTTAAATATGATCAGTTCGAGAAGCAGAAGAACAATTTGGCGTATCGATTGAAGTGCGAGATAGGTCTGAGTGTTGAAGAACTGAGAAGTTCTCAGCGGACGGCAGAACTGGTAAGTTCAATGCAGTGCCGTTGAACATGGTTTTCTTATTAACAGTAACAATATTTTAAAACATCTGTCTAACATTTCAGTCCAACACACGCACTCTTGCTTTGTGCTCGGTTAGTCCTGGGTTCAAATCTCCTACCTGACTGAGGTTTTATGTGTTTTCCTCAGTACCTCCAAGCAAATACCATGATAGTACCGGCGAAGACCACTCCTTTCCGTGACAACGTATTTGAATAGACCGAAAGTAAATTCATATAAATGCTTGGTAAGAGATTGATATTTCATTTTGGTAAGGTAAGGTAGGGCAGATTGTCTTTAATTTTCTTGTTTGGAAAGAAGATGGAAGTGCTGAAAGCCACTTTATAACACACGGAAAATTTCGAGCTTCCATCATGTCGTTTTACGTTCTACAGAAAATTACATCGATAAAAGTTCCTTATTTTCTGACGATCTGATAACTTACACAATTTCAGGATCCTGTATTAAGTGGCTCTAGTATCGCTCTCACCACAAAAGTTAGTGCGTACGCCGTGTTGTTAATGATTGTGGGCAGTTACAATGTTACGATATTATGTAGACGTAAAACGCTCGTACCAGACATCGTGAAAATCGGTCAGTTGGTTCTGACGTCCAAAAGAAGACAGGCACAGGCAGCGTGATGATACAATATTCATACTATTTTTTACTTTAAGAAAGAAAATTAGACTACGAAGAAGGCAGATGGAGTAAAATGAACGACGTCACATTTATTGATAACGATAATCGGGAATATAATCAGACATGCGAGACGCGAGCGTTACTAAAGACCTTTGCGTCAGAAACTACGAAGCACACTGGAATTAATACTGAGAAGTTAAGGTTATATCAGTGTTATTATTTATATTTATTTAGTGTTCTGTCTGACGACATGGGATGCCACGGAGCAACCGGGGAAGCCCCCGGAGGAAAACTCCGTGTTGCCTAGACCACGGCCTTGCCCAACACAAGTTATAAATTCGGGCACCGCCGGGAATCGAACCCAAGACCCCAGGATTACAAGGCCAGCGTTCTAACCGCTAGACCACCGGTTTAAATGCCATGTAACTAGAATGTTTGGGTGTCTCTCTCCTTGTATGCTACTGGGTAATTATTTCGAAGACGTCTGATCATCTTCGTCTGAAACAAACTTGATTGATAGGTTTAGTTGGTGTTGGTTTTTCTAAGCTGTTCTTCAAGTGTGAACTGGGTTATAATTATGTTCAGAACTTTTCTGTTGCAAGTATGGTCGGAAGGAAGAAAGGAAGTTAGGTTTTGTTGACTTATTTTTGTGTGTTGAAAATGAGGAAGGGCTGTCGGTTTCTGGCGACCATATCCGTACTAAGCTGATAGGACGAAGACTTACTACGATCGTCTCTTTCCGGATGTAGAAGGTTGATCACTTTTAATTTGTTGTCAGAATACCTGCTCGAAAAGCGACCATCTGCTTTGTAAACCCGACATTCCTGTCTTCTGGGTTCTTGTGACGTTTAAGTATGTTATATTTTACTGACGTTAAAGAGGTCTTGTTGCTTCAGTCTTCAGGGCGATGGCTCGTTTGATAGAAATGTGCTTTCACGATCGAAACTGTGTTAGTTTACAGACTGATTTACAGATAAGCCTTGATTTAAAGGAATTATGACTCTGAAATTAACAAAGCTGCGATTTGATACGTAGAATACTACATTGGAGCAAACTTTAAGTTTAAATTTTGAAATTTATACTTAAAATATAAAATTTACATTATGACAGCCTTTAGTTTATTTCAGAGTTATAATTTATTTGTTGGGGACTTAATTGTGACTCACTTTATACAGTCACGACTTATTGACCTTCAGAAATCACGTTTTCAATATTGGACGTGTTAAATGCTGTTTCTATCTAGTGAACGACGACATACTGCTCTTATTGTTCACACTATTAGCCTAAGTTATATTATCATAATAAACACAAAACAAACAGAGGCCTAACATTCTATCGCCTTTAGGCTGGAAACGCGACATGCAATCCAGGAGGATCGTGTCTCAGTCACCCAGTGCCAACTTCGGCAGACTCAGGTAGTGCTTGCTAGCATTGCCTAGCTTTGCCTAGCATTGCCTAGCATTGCCTAGCTTTGCCTAGCTTTCCCGCATCCAAACACGCGAACCAAACACGAGAGTATTGACGAAAAGCGGTCAGGCACACCGCGAGGTCACCTTACTCAGAAGTTACCTCGTTTCCAGGTGGAATTCAATTGTGGTGTATTCACTTACTTAATGGAAACAAGTTACGTTGTTAACATCCACGTTATGTAAAATTTCTGTTCGTCCCTCAAAGAAAACAACACATAACTATGACAAAGATAAGTTGGTTAATGATGTTTGCTCTAAGAATCATATGTACTTAACCGATAAATACATTCTGTGGGTAAAATGCAGAGTTATTGATTGTTAAAGCAGGTGGTATATATAGTTGGTTATCAGTGGACTCTAAAAGTTAGATGGGGTAAATCCTAACCACTTAAAGTACTTGTAACTATGACAGTTCTACGTGTATAAGCAGGTGAAACCTAAGAGTTTCAATGTCGGGTCTTAAAAGAATTTCAAAGACTAAAAGGACTGAGGCTTACTAGTAAGAAACTAGTTTGGGTGTTTGATAAACTGTGTTCAAAAATGTCTGTACAATTACGTTTCAGTGTCTCTTCTTACGACTTACGTAGACCCACACGTTGCTGCTGAGGTTATGAATGTCGTTCTCCTAAATACTTCAATTAATACTGCATGCATGCCCGCCGAGACAAGGATATTGATTGACGGCGACATCACTTGACCTATTAGCCTACGTAAGACGTTTCACCCATCATCCTTTGTCGTCAATCATCGCGTGACTTTATTTTTGGAGCTTCATAATTATGGGGAATGTGTACCATGACTGTCGTATGCACGTGGGGAGGACAGTTATGGGCATTTAAATAAATTATATCGATAGCCACGTGGAATTTTAATATGAGAATGATGGTACATCCCAGTTATAAAAACTAATCTGATAGGAAACGCGAGTGCTATGGAACAGGGGTTCTCAACTTGCGAGCCGCATGATTTCCACCGATGTGTTCCGTACGGCCCGGTTACGTATCTGTAATATTGTGTCACCCCGTTTGATGAAAAGTAGCCACTTGATATAAAGCTATATATATTCTTAATGTGCTCGGTATTTTACGGTGCCAATCAGTGTAAGAAACAGTTGAACTTGATTAAGAATGACAGTTCTTATATGTGGACCCTTGAATCGTAACGAAAAATAAATCATGATACTAAAAAATATTGTCCAGGTAAAAACAGTGCCAGATGATAACCTGTTTGCAGTAGTAGGCGTAATTTAATATAATTTTTAATAATTTGTATCTTATATGCGTCATGTTTGTGTTTGATTAAATATATTTATTTTGTACAGTCTATACACAAACGTTTGAAGTTTATTGGTGTTATAAAAATTATATACCTGAAGACGACGGTATTACCCGTCGAAACATGTCGTTTTAAATAAAAAGCGCTAAAAAATATAATGTAAAATCGTATTTACGATTAAGAGCGCTAATATAATATTTTACACAACAAAATGTTTTAATATTATATAATTTTTATAACACCAATAAACTTCAAACGTTTGTGTATAGACTGTACAAAATAAATATATTTATTTTTTAATAAACTGAAAGTAGGTGGTATAAAGAATTGTAACTGGGCTTCAAAGAGTTAATTATCGCCTCTGGAGTGGCATTGACCGTGCAACAAGGTTGTTGGATGGCGTTTTATGTGAAGTTATCAAAAGCAAAAATTGTTATGAAACCACATTCTTTAACAATCCGCGTTATTCCCATAGAATGTACATGTGTTTCTTATGATTCCCAGAATAAACAGCGGTTATATCCTTAAATATTATTAACCGACTGTTCTTTGTAATGGAGATGGGTTGTGTTTTCTGTGAGGTATGAACTGAGTTATTAAATATTTATACGAGCTTCGGATTGAAAGAGCAATGTGTTTAATCTCGATGAGTTATTGAAATCTTTTCGTGAACCTCATGACATTCTCTCTAAAGTTGCTGGAATTAAATTACATTTTTTGAAAGAAGGCAAATGAGATAGATTCCATAAAAGCCTGTTTCTGAGGACGTCGTCTTGGTGGTATTAAAGCTGCTCAGATATACGTTGATGAAATTCCTCAGCGACTGCTTACATATTTTGTGTTGGAACCCCGTGATAATTACGGTAGAGTTCATAGAGAGATTCTGTCCGCGGGAGAAGAATTGTGCATACGTGGAACAGCCTTTAATTCTAAGAAACCGAAAATAAAGAAAAAGATCAACTTTGTAGCTTCGTATATCCGATTTTAGTAGATTGCCATTTGCAGTGTAGCGCAGTGAATATTAAACCATCTGTGCCCATGCCCGCATTAGCAGAGTTTTCTACTGTTTATACACTGGCAAAATGTAGGCATGTTCTTGACTTCTTTGTCATCCGGTACCTGGAGCGGTTTTGATGTTTGTGGGAGGGGAACCGAATTCTGCCATCAATATTTTAGGGCGTTCTCCTGTCACAAGTGCCTCGTTCAACACTCGCCCCAATTTTGTTGTTGGTGTATATCATCCTGTTTTGAGACACAATTTCCCTTTTGGGTATTCTTTCAGACTTTTTTTGTTTAAGGCTAACACAATGTGAAACATTTCTTGTGGACACTGATCGTCTGCAGTGTACACTAGTAATCAATCAACTTTTAACTTAGTGAGTGTTTTCACCGACTGTCTTTTGTTCATTGCAGTTTCAATGCAATTTAAAAGCCCAGCGGATGTGTGTCTCTAGTAGGTTAAACGTTAATTAAGGTAGTGTTTACAAACTGTGTACCGCGATACCCCTTGGTTCCGCGAGAGAAAACTTGCTGATGACGCACTAACTCATTTTACACAACGCCTTTTCTATCATAAGAGCATAGTTAACTTTATGCATTGCTGTATTGCTTTTTGAGTCACACTGTACTAATTTAGGGAAACAAAATTATCGCGCACTGTTTTGCGCATTTTTATCGTAACTGTCTGTGTCGACCGGAGAGCGATTTTAGGACATTCGGCAGTTCTTCATGACAATTTTAATTGCTGTTAAATGACACTTGTTGCTACAATACGTTTCGCTACTTAGAGGTAGCCCACTTCTTAACACTTCGAATCTGAAGCTTCTTTAATAGTATTTCAGGATCCATTGCGTACCGCCGAGAAAACGCAACACTTGCCCGTTACAAATATCAACTGGTTAATGCTGTTTAAGGAGATAGTCGATGTTTATAGTGAGAATTATACGAAACACATAAATACAAAATGAAGAGTTATTGAATGTTGAAGCAGGGACACGTAGTTATTTTGTGCTTTAAAGGTTCAAATGAGATTGACAAAAAGTTTGCCGACCTTCAATTAGCGTTTAGGTAGGGATTGTCTGTACTTTGATCAGTACGTTTGGAAATTATCTTGGCCTGTGGCCAGGAACACGGAGGAGGTATATCTTATCGTCTGTCACGCTCCGCTTTGTTTCTCATTTAGTGCTAGAGTCATGGTCAACGTACATTTCCATCTGTGGTTTAACAGACACGTTCCTTTCATTACAGGTGAGTTGTTTCACGCCTACATTTGAGACACGTAATTGTTTAAAAATGCCGAGGCTGTCTAATCATCAAACAGGTCATCTGGGGACATACAAGCATGTCTTACATTAACGCGTTTAATGTTCATTCGGTAAGTTAGGTTACAGAACTATTTGAGTTTACGAGGTGCGATCGGAAAGTTTCAAGACTGCGCCTATAAAAACCCGTACACTTATCTCAGGTATTAAATTCATCCATCACCCTCGAAGTAGTTCCCCTGGGAGTGAACACAACGATCCCAGCGCCGCTGCCAAGCCTGGAAGCATCCCTGGAAATCTTTCTTTGTCGTAGGAGATGTTTGCGGTGCTTTGGACGAAGAGTACGTCTACGCAGTTAATAATGCAGCCATGTTTTAGCTGAATTTCTCATAAAGAGAGATTGATAGGAAGCACAATCTTGGTCATTCTCTTTCCACTAATTGAGTAAGAATAATTTGGATGCCAACTGTCGCTTAATGGGTCAATAAATTCTCTATCTTTTATGGGACCCAAAGATTCATTACTGTGTTCACAAGAACCAGCATATACTTTTATTAAATTTCATCTTATTTGGTACTTTAGTTACCAGACAGTTCTGTTCGCAGCGGACAACATCCCTCAAGAATGAAGTATGCGAATTCATTCAACGAGTTTGGGTGCCAATTTATAACGCAACTATAATTTTACAAATAGCCTGATATTTCTTACAACATTTTGCAGAATAAATGTCGTCAAATTCTATTTCCTTTTAGAGAAATAGAAAGCTATGGAACAGCGAAATTCAGAGATATCCCAGCATTTGTTTATAAGAAGTAGAATAAATTTGTTTTAATATTAGATGAATCTGGCGTCTTCACGCGCGACCTAC
>NW_019059862.1:1183803-1196673 GCF_000696155.1 Zootermopsis nevadensis | reverse complement strand
GTGACTTCTCAAGGCTTGGGACCGGTTCCGGCAGACACGGGGTCTGACGGGCTTTGTATCTGCCTCACGCGGTCACCGCCGGACCCAGGCATTGCAGAGAAGGCCCCTCAGAGAACGCCAGAACCGGTGTCGGACCCGGTCTCTGACGTACCGTCTCCGACGGACATGGTTCCTGCCGAACTCGGTCTCTCCTCGATCCCGTCCCGTCTCTGTAAACACCAGATCCTGCAGAGACCGAGACCGGCAGTGCGTGTAGCCAGAGACTGAGTCTTGCACACACCTGTTCTGCTGATAATAGGGTGGGGAGAATTTTGATTTTTTTACTTCAAATTTTAATTTCTTTTCGAAAAATCGAAAAGCTGGAAATTGTCCAAAAAGCGCACAAACCTACAAAAATTTGAGTTATAAACTTCAAATTATTTCAAATATTTAAGAAATTTGGTTTTGTGAGCTTTCTAGAATTTTTATATTTCAAATTTTTGAAAATTTTCGAAAAATCAAAAAACGTTGGAAAATATCTCAAAAGTGCACGACTAAAATTTTAAAATTGTTAGTTTTGTGCGCTTTTTGAACACTTGAGCGACTAATTTGCAAATCTCCAAGACGGGTCACTGCAAGTCAATCTCTTACCTCATCTGCCTCAACCAACTCACTAAAAGTCGGTAGTGGTGAGTACACTCCCGTCAATTATCAGAGGAAGTCAGATATCTGAGCAGGGTCGATCATATTCGGAAAATTAGGAGCAGAAAGCAAAGAACAGATATCGGGAAATATTCCTTTGTCCAACTCTGGAACCAGCTACCTGCGGATGTTTAGGGACTCTCTCCTGTAAACCAAGTGCTTTTAGGAAGAAGGTTAGAAAAATGATAAATGAGGTGAAGTGAAGGGAATACATGGGTGGGTGCAGTGAAGGGGGGTAAATTGGGGTGAGGATGGGAAGGCTTCATAAGTGTAGTGAAGGTCCTGATGAAATGTGAGTGCATCAGTTCACGACGTATGTAATTCATTACTGTTACTGTCTTGTCTGGTTGGTATTAATTTTTAAGTTATGTACTTTAGGTTATATGGTTTCGTAATCTTATGAGTTGTTTTATTTTGAGTGTGTTGTGTCTCATTGTTTTGTTGTATCTCATTGTTCTGTTGTGTCTTATTGTTTTTGTTGTCTTATGTTTTTTGTGTCTTATTGTTTTGTCGTATCTCATTGTTCTGTTGTCTCATTGTTTTTGTTCTGTCTCATTGTTTTCTTCTGGCTCATTGTTCTGTTGTGTATTATTGTTTTTGTTGTCTTATGTTTGTTGTGTCTTATTGTTTTGTCGTATCTCATTGTTCTGTTGTCTCATTGTTTTTGTTCTGTCTCATTGTTTTCTTCTGGCTCATTGTTCTGTTGTGTATTATTGTTTTTGTTGTCTTATGTTTGTTGTGTCTTATTGTTTTGTCGTATCTCATTGTTCTGTTGTCTCATTGTTTTTGTTCTGTCTCATTGTTTTCTTCTGGCTCATTGTTCTGTTGTGTATTATTGTTTTTGTTGTCTTATGTTTGTTGTGTCTTATTGTTTTGTCGTATCTCATTGTTCTGTTGTCTCATTGTTTTTGTTCTGTCTCATTGTTTTCTTCTGGCTCATTGTTCTGTTGTGTATTATTGTTTTTGTTGTCTTATGTTTGTTGTGTCTTATTGTTTTGTCGTATCTCATTGTTCTGTTGTCTCATTGTTTTTGTTCTGTCTCATTGTTTTCTTCTGGCTCATTGTTCTGTTGTGTATTATTGTTTTTGTTGTCTTATGTTTGTTGTGTCTTATTGTTTTGTCGTATCTCATTGTTCTGTTGTCTCATTGTTTTTGTTCTGTCTCATTGTTTTCTTCTGGCTCATTGTTCTGTTGTGTATTATTGTTTTTGTTGTCTTATGTTTGTTGTGTCTTATTGTTTTGTCGTATCTCATTGTTCTGTTGTCTCATTGTTTTTGTTCTGTCTCATTGTTTTCTTCTGGCTCATTGTTCTGTTGTGTATTATTGTTTTTGTTGTCTTATGTTTGTTGTGTCTTATTGTTTTGTCGTATCTCATTGTTCTGTTGTCTCATTGTTTTTGTTCTGTCTCATTGTTTTCTTCTGGCTCATTGTTCTGTTGTGTATTATTGTTTTTGTTGTCTTATGTTTGTTGTGTCTTATTGTTTTGTCGTATCTCATTGTTCTGTTGTCTCATTGTTTTTGTTCTGTCTCATTGTTTTCTTCTGGCTCATTGTTCTGTTGTGTATTATTGTTTTTGTTGTCTTATGTTTGTTGTGTCTTATTGTTTTGTCGTATCTCATTGTTCTGTTGTCTCATTGTTTTTGTTCTGTCTCATTGTTTTCTTCTGGCTCATTGTTCTGTTGTGTATTATTGTTTTTGTTGTCTTATGTTTGTTGTGTCTTATTGTTTTGTCGTATCTCATTGTTCTGTTGTCTCATTGTTTTTGTTCTGTCTCATTGTTTTCTTCTGGCTCATTGTTCTGTTGTGTATTATTGTTTTTGTTGTCTTATGTTTGTTGTGTCTTATTGTTTTGTCGTATCTCATTGTTCTGTTGTCTCATTGTTTTTGTTCTGTCTCATTGTTTTCTTCTGGCTCATTGTTCTGTTGTGTATTATTGTTTTTGTTGTCTTATGTTTGTTGTGTCTTATTGTTTTGTCGTATCTCATTGTTCTGTTGTCTCATTGTTTTTGTTCTGTCTCATTGTTTTCTTCTGGCTCATTGTTCTGTTGTGTATTATTGTTTTTGTTGTCTTATGTTTGTTGTGTCTTATTGTTTTGTCGTATCTCATTGTTCTGTTGTCTCATTGTTTTTGTTCTGTCTCATTGTTTTCTTCTGGCTCATTGTTCTGTTGTGTATTATTGTTTTTGTTGTCTTATGTTTGTTGTGTCTTATTGTTTTGTCGTATCTCATTGTTCTGTTGTCTCATTGTTTTTGTTCTGTCTCATTGTTTTCTTCTGGCTCATTGTTCTGTTGTGTATTATTGTTTTTGTTGTCTTATGTTTGTTGTGTCTTATTGTTTTGTCGTATCTCATTGTTCTGTTGTCTCATTGTTTTTGTTCTGTCTCATTGTTTTCTTCTGGCTCATTGTTCTGTTGTGTATTATTGTTTTTGTTGTCTTATGTTTGTTGTGTCTTATTGTTTTGTCGTATCTCATTGTTCTGTTGTCTCATTGTTTTTGTTCTGTCTCATTGTTTTCTTCTGGCTCATTGTTCTGTTGTGTATTATTGTTTTTGTTGTCTTATGTTTGTTGTGTCTTATTGTTTTGTCGTATCTCATTGTTCTGTTGTCTCATTGTTTTTGTTCTGTCTCATTGTTTTCTTCTGGCTCATTGTTCTGTTGTGTATTATTGTTTTTGTTGTCTTATGTTTTTTGTGTCTTATTGTTTTGTCGTATCTCATTGTTCTGTTGTCTCATTGTTTTTGTTCTGTCTCATTGTTTTCTTCTGGCTCATTGTTCTGTTGTGTATTATTGTTTTTGTTGTCTTATGTTTTTTGTCTACTGTTTTGTTGTATCTCATTGTTCTGTTGTGTCTTATTGTTCTGTTGTGTCTTATTGTTTTGTGTCTTATTGTAGGTCACTGCCTCCGGGTAAAAACCCATTTGCAGTCAAAATAAATAATAATAAAAACTTCCGATCTGCGGAATCTATACGACAGCTGGCTCCAGTTCGAGGCGCAACACGGTGTTGCTTCCTCCTCCCGCATCAGTGCCACATGAGTTTCAAAAAACGAAGCCGACTAAGTCATCGAGTATTTATTCTCCAGCGGCAACAGATCATAAATGCCTTTCGGTGTTTCATCGTGCCAAAGCCGTCTTGACCAGCCCGGTTTTTCATCGATCTCCCTCCCTGGACTAAATTTTTCAGGCTACCAGCCATTACGTTATATTTAGCAGCTCAGGTCCTACCAACGCTTCGCCCCAGGGAAAATATGGTCACCCCTCCTTGGGGGTGGGGTTCCAGTTGCAGATCCACCCACACCACACCCGGTTCTACGGAGTCAACTACCAGGGCCAACATTATGTGATGAGTCGTCTTCCGATGGGCCATTTCCTTGGCACGTTCTACTCTTCAGCGGGGTAGCCTAAGGAGTGTTCCCTCTTCTTCGTCAGCTCTTTGGCATCACTATGGTTACCTACCTCGACGATTCGCTGATTTTCGGCCCTCACCTCAATGCTCCAGCCTACCCAAGTCACGGTCTACTTCGGGCTGTCCATCAACGTTCTGCGGCAGACCTTGCGGCCTACATCATGTATCCAGCATCTTAGGGACGTTCTGCATCTGGTTCTCAGGGCCTCAGTCCAGGACCTTTGTCACAACACGTGTCACGCTACCTGAAACTCTTGGGCTATGGGTTGACCTCTATTTGCAGCAACGCATCTGCTTCATCTTGACAGCTACCGGTATGCGATCCTCCAAGACCCCCGTTGCCTGAGGGTGTCTTTTTGGTTTCGTCAGCTGTACTCTGACGCGATACCTTCAACTGCAGGCGCAGAATCGGCCCTCCGCACCGTACGCATCAGTCCTTCTAATAGGATGAACGCACAATTAACTTCGCCCATATGGCAGCAGCGCTTGTCATTCTCATCTGGGCATTACGGTTCCACGCGCAGCCAACAACATTCACCTTGGACATGGATTCGGACATTACATATTACGCGCTGCGCACTGATAAGGGGGCAACGCTCCGCCATAACCAGCTCTTACAACAGCTATTTTGTGCTTCTGTCAAGATAAAATTTGAACGATGCCATGGCCTCGCTGTCTTCTTTGTCCACTCCTAGGCAAATATGGATGTTCCTTTATCTAGAATGATACTTGTCCAATACAATTCGGATTATTCACACGCTATAAACGGGCAGTACTCACTGCGGAGCCCGGGAGAAGCACAGATGAACTTTGAGGGATATGGGCTTTAGTTGGGCAATCATGGGCAGGTGATTGGTTGGGCTGACCATGGACTGGGATGGACGTGAGTTTGACAGGTCAAAGGCTGGACATATGCTGCTCTGGGCATGGGCCGGCCTTGATATGTAATGGTGTTAGTAAGGTCTGGTGAAGACCTGAGCTGGGATGGCCACCGGCTTCCTATGCATCCGTGCACTTTTCAGTCGTTCTGTAAGAGTGGCTATAAACCTATCTGGTCCATATACCAATCCCCATGTGTGTGTATAGCTTTCCGCCACCTATTCGTCTCAACTGTCTGTTTTACATACACATCTCTGAAGCTATCGATCCATCTATTTATCTATCCCTCTATTTACAAGTCTATCGATTTCTCTACCAATGTACATCGATCTATTAACATTCCACCGATATCTATCAATAAGAATATTCATAGTTCTTTATACCTAACATACCTATGTACTTACGTATATATCATCATCTATTTTTTATTACATGTACATAAATAGTTTCCTATCCTGTACCTATCTCTTTATTTATACAGAATGGCGCATAACTGAGAACCCGCAGGAAAGCGCGGGAGTATTCCAGACGCTTTCCATCATCTCTTGGCTGTTATTTTTGCACCAGCTGAATCTTGTACTCGTAAGAAAAAATATGAAAGTCCTGCGTCAACATTCGCCGCAGCCGATCGGGTGTTAAAATCTCCGCGAAATTACCTCTGTATCAATAAAACCGAGCAACAGTTTGTGAAATAACAGTTCAACAGTTGCTGCACACTGCTGGGATGCAAGCCTCCATTTGCAAAAAATAAAAACGTAAATAATTTTTTTTTAAAATGGGATGATTAATTATGCGCCGTACTGTATTATTCATCTACGTATCTACGGAAGGGAAATATATAATACAAAAATAACAGGGCCGCGAACTCTGTTTAAGCAGAAAATTGTTTTATTGTAACCACCATCACAATGATGATTATATTTATTCATTTACTCTTATTGTACTAACATATAAAAAGCCATCAAAAGCTCATATTTCTTTGTTTGAGAAATTATCAATATTTTGATGTATAATAACAATGTGTGCTATCCAGCCTTAATGTAGACTGCTTCGGAACACACAGAGTATACAAAATACACACGCAAGCAGGCACACAAGCAAGTATTGGCTGTTTATTCCATCACACGTACAAAACACACAGAAAAGAAGTATTATTACTTTCTAGATACCTTACAATTAACCATATCACTTGTCTCAGGACAAATCTGTTGACGCACTAAATGTTTGAGAGTACATATATAGGAAATCACCTTTAGCCCATCTATCAAATCAAACACAGCTTGTCATAAATTCAGTCCCATCATATACACAGCTGCCACATAAGTACAGTTAAATTTAATTTCCGGATCTTGTTAACCTAGTAAACACCGTCCTGGTATGCAATTTTATTTATTTTCATGGAAATGCACGGGTCTGTTACCTGAGGAAGTTTTAATTACAAAATTATTGCACGCAAACTCATAACAATCAGGTTTCATGGTTAGACACGCTTGGTCAAAGCATATAAAATCAACGTAATGTAATTCGTAAAACAAGTTTCTTCTCAGAAACTATCGAAGGGCTGCGATGATATTTCGTACTGAGCCAAATAATAAAATTCGTTTAGAGAGTTCTATTCCATTTCGTATCGATCCACTTTGCATGACGATCAAGAACCTCATATTGTGTCCCAAATATTAATCGTCCTACAAAACGTACCAAATGACATAGCGCACAAATCATAATGATATATATAAATATAACATTAATTTGAAACATTCTTAGATACGGTAAATACTGAACAAAATACAAGGATCTGAATTTCTAAGTACGGTCCCAGAGACAAAAGGAACCTAGGCCCAGACTGCTTGTACTAGTAACAATACATGCAACAGGCAAAACTGCTTGTTCTAAAACCAAATGTCTGTAACTTCAGGCTTTCCCTCGTGATTTGGCAATCAGTTTGTAAGACCAATTGATTTCTTTCCTGGACTACATACTTAGAACTGGCATCATAATCATTGCTTTTTACTGATAACTTAAAGTGACGGTCCATTTGGTTTCTGCAACATTACTTGGAACAGATTAAAATATATCAAGCATCCACATATATCCATGTTTGTGATTTTATGACAAGCTTTTATTTTTAATGATCTAGGCGTCCATAATGTCATCGTTAAACAGATTTGCTGAAACAGGATCGACAATATCAAGTTACGACTAAGAGGCATCTTTTTCCCAGATATTACACTTCGAATCATATTTGTGTATGTATATTACACTTTTGGGCTTAAGTATTCACAAAAACACTCCTCTTGTTAAGAATTTAGGAATATTTTTGTAATTACATTAATGTAGCACAGCCACATGTCATCCGAACATGACTAATGTTACATAACTGAAGCACATAATTCGTATTTGTAATGAACCACACTTTACATCAAGAAACCATATTCATCATATAAGCCATTGCTTAATTAGCAATTATTGTTATTTATATCAATGATAAAAAGGCTATATAATTACTAACTTTACATACGTTTGCTTTTCCCAACAACAACTGCCTCCAGTGCATGACTCGTAACTTCACTTACAAGGCACAGTCAGAAGCCAACGGTGTTAGTGATGACTTCGAATTTCAGAGCTTCTCAATTTCGGTCGTTGCTTTTCACACACCGAATCCAGCATTAAGATTGGGTTACAGGGCATTGTGGTCTGTTATCTGCAGCGGCGCTAGACTAATTAGATCAAATTTCCACACTGAAATGTAATTGTTTCTTCTATAAAAATGGTAAAAGTAGTTCACATTTAATTCCACCAGGAAAATGTTTTAAATATGTTCAATTATAACGGCAGCTTTGTAAAAATATCAGAGCCCTGTTCCCTATACAAACTTAGTAAATCAAGTTTTAGGATTCTCGGTGTCCTGGTGACACGAAATCTGCACATCCAGACTATCTAATGTCACTTTTACAAAGAGTAGTTCCAACAGCCCGTAAAATTCTAGTGTGGACAGATCGCAACACATGAAAACCTCACCAGTGACAGACGGACGTATTTCGGTCTCAGACGCACTGAAAGATCGAACAACATCCACCAAACACACAAGATGTTGCTTTCTGACTGACCAAGTAAGCGAACCTAGTAAAATACGGCTTCTCTTAAGACCAAGTGTAAACGGTAAAATGTAATACCTTTTCAAAACAAAACCATTAAGCTATGTTTACAAAAAAAATTGCACTTATAGAATTTAACACTTTAAACAGTCAAAACAAAGCACATGACGCAGAAAAATATACCACAAATGTATAAATCCGTTCATTTCATCTTAACCACTAGTCATGCGCCTTCCACATAACTGAGTACCAGGTCTGACCACGTGGAATACAACCATTCAGCCAAGAACGGAAGTCTTATAGTACAATGGAGCTGAAGTCGAATACAATAATTCTTGATTACACGGACCACAAATGGTAACTTCTTAAATACAAAACAAGTGGGTAATCACAAACCAATTTTCATACACGTGGCCACATCTTCCCAGAGTTCATGTGTACGAACAGTATCCTGGTCCCAGCGAAAGTTTCACCATCCTAACGTACAGCGTGTGCTCAGGACACAGAGCCGGCTGCAGTATATACTCACATAGAGACAGTTGATTTTACTACAGACTGCAACACTGTCATTAACATTGTAATGACCGTCATCAGGATACATTATCACATACCCAGGCGTTGCATAGCAGACATCATACCGTATTAAACTCAGAGATCTATAGCTAAAAATTTAGACTTACTCAAAAAGGAAATACTGCAACAAAATAAACTGTCTTCCACAAATCTGTAGCTTCGTCATTAACTAGTCCAATCCATCGACATCACCAGTTTTTTAAAATTATAAATATATTCCAGATTTTTAAATTAACACAAACTGAATAATTGGTCGTTTCGTAAATGTGAACTCAAGGCTTCCTTTAAGTAGCAAGAGGATTAACACAGCATGAAAAACAAACCAGAAACAGTACGCAAGCCATTCAAATGCACAGAACATGTAAATTGCCACTAATAAGTATCAATGGTACTACTACAGTTCCGATACAGAACAGACAAGCTCCTTTTCTATAGAGATACATAACAGGACACTTTCATCCTTGAATAAAATCAATGATTAGAAATAAGTTCATAAAATGTGGTAAGGCATACTTAAGGATATCGTGAAGGAAGAGATCTCCACCATCTTCCTTCTACCCAGAAGATGTCAAATATCCCTTCCTCCGAATCACTGGTAACCACCTACAAGGCTGCATAGCGTTGCAACTCAAAAGTATAGACCCACATTTTTAGATCTGTGAAAACCTCAAAACTCTCAAAACTTTTATTTTACTTGTTTGAGGGCAATTATTCACAAAGCTACTTAACCTTAAGTTAGTTTCTCAGCTTTCATGTGATCGCCCTCGATTGCCTGGGGACATCGAATCTGTACGAAATTTAAAAAAAATGAATAGAATCAGATGCTAAAGGCGAATTTAATGTTTGTCCCTTGGTGAACAGGACCTCCCTATGTAGAAATCATATTCACTCATAGGTATATACTGCAAGTTATTTTGCATGCACATATTTCTGGTCTCTGCGACTACTAATCAACTATTCAATCTTTTTCACTCCATGTACGGTTTCAACTACACCATTAAAGAAATATAATTACAGTAAATGTGATGAAATTATATAATATGGCATACACAATGCGCGTCAGTCGGATTCAATTGTTGTTGAGATGGGCAATAACAATCAATTGTTTATTTAAAAAAAACAAGGAGGGAAGCTTCCCACAGTAATAATGTTGCTAATCTGCAACGACATCTATATTACAATAACCATTCTAAGCTATTCTAACTACAAAAAGCCTACACCAAATTGTTTTATTATTATTTTCTTATATTTTAAGTATTACAAAAAATTTGTACTTTGATAGGGGAGGTTGGAGCGGGAAGGTTCTGTTTTATTACCGATAATTGAGACGACTTGGTTCGGTAAAATTGATACATTTATAACAACACGTAAGGAGCAAATTAAGGCATCTGCTTACCTTGTGTATTCACATTTCATTTGACAGTAGAGGGGTCACAACAATTTCGAACATACACTTTGCCTCTTTTATGTCTTCGCACGATTGCGGTAGTGTTGAAAATCTTGTCTTTCCGAAAACTGATAATGAATTTTTAAATTGGAATGTCGGGTTTTTTTTAAACGAAAAGCTATCTCCCCATATTTCTGCTTAAATATCCCAAAAGCCTTTGATGCCAAATATTTCTGAGAGATAGTCCTATTATATGCCCCGTACAAGTCCTGATCGGAGCCTATACAGTGTTAAAGGGGGGTGGGAGGGCTTATGTACTCAAAAACTACCGGTTCATGTGAGATTTGCTGTTGGAACGGAACAATTCTATTTCCCCTCCGAGTTCTTCGGTTTTCCCTGCCATCATTCCCCGCAGTTCCATATGCACTCACATATTATCTTAGGGATAAACAAAGGGCCCATTAGACGCCAACAAAGACAAAGTCTCACCCCATCGCAACAATACAGCAGTTACAATAAACAATTATTTCAGCCACTGCAAATGTTGCTCCAGACAATGAATATCGCTCTAATGAAACCTCAAAACTCTCAAAACTTTTATTTTACTTGTTTGAGGGCAATTATTCACAAAGCTACTTAACCTTAAGTTAGTTTCTCAGCTTTCATGTGATCGCCCTCGATTGCCTGGGGACATCGAATCTGTACGAAATTTAAAAAAAATGAATAGAATCAGATGCTAAAGGCGAATTTAATGTTTGTCCCTTGGTGAACAGGACCTCCCTATGTAGAAATCATATTCACTCATAGGTATATACTGCAAGTTATTTTGCATGCACATATTTCTGGTCTCTGCGACTACTAATCAACTATTCAATCTTTTTCACTCCATGTACGGTTTCAACTACACCATTAAAGAAATATAATTACAGTAAATGTGATGAAATTATATAATATGGCATACACAATGCGCGTCAGTCGGATTCAATTGTTGTTGAGATGGGCAATAACAATCAATTGTTTATTTAAAAAAAACAAGGAGGGAAGCTTCCCACAGTAATAATGTTGCTAATCTGCAACGACATCTATATTACAATAACCATTCTAAGCTATTCTAACTACAAAAAGCCTACACCAAATTGTTTTATTATTATTTTCTTATATTTTAAGTATTACAAAAAATTTGTACTTTGATAGGGGAGGTTGGAGCGGGAAGGTTCTGTTTTATTACCGATAATTGAGACGACTTGGTTCGGTAAAATTGATACATTTATAACAACACGTAAGGAGCAAATTAAGGCATCTGCTTACCTTGTGTATTCACATTTCATTTGACAGTAGAGGGGTCACAACAATTTCGAACATACACTTTGCCTCTTTTATGTCTTCGCACGATTGCGGTAGTGTTGAAAATCTTGTCTTTCCGAAAACTGATAATGAATTTTTAAATTGGAATGTCGGGTTTTTTTTAAACGAAAAGCTATCTCCCCATATTTCTGCTTAAATATCCCAAAAGCCTTTGATGCCAAATATTTCTGAGAGATAGTCCTATTATATGCCCCGTACAAGTCCTGATCGGAGCCTATACAGTGTTAAAGGGGGGTGGGAGGGCTTATGTACTCAAAAACTACCGGTTCATGTGAGATTTGCTGTTGGAACGGAACAATTCTATTTCCCCTCCGAGTTCTTCGGTTTTCCCTGCCATCATTCCCCGCAGTTCCATATGCACTCACATATTATCTTAGGGATAAACAAAGGGCCCATTAGACGCCAACAAAGACAAAGTCTCACCCCATCGCAACAATACAGCAGTTACAATAAACAATTATTTCAGCCACTGCAAATGTTGCTCCAGACAATGAATATCGCTCTAATGTCATCATCCTTTCCCGTATTAGGCCACGAGGCCAGTTACGGTCTTGTATTTTCCGTCCATCTCTTCTGAGGTCGGCCGAGAGATATTTTCCCAGCAGGGCGGTATTTCAAAATTGCCTTTGGGAATCCCGCCTTAAATGCAACAAAATCTATTGTAAATCTCCCAACACAGTAGCGTACGTGTTTCTGTGACACAAGGTTAGGAGGAGCCTTAATTCGCTTCAGTTCTGTCAAATTCACCTCCGTCAGGTGTCATCAATGAGCCTGCCATAAAACAAAAAACCGATCCCTAGCTCTCATGAAAAACATGGAAAGCAAACAATCAAGTAGCGGTTGTTTAATTCCTGCCAACCATGTGACACAAAAGTTTGGTAATAATACAAAAAAACTACAAAATAAATCAATCATATTTTAATATTAGTTTCATTTAATATGGCTACGTAAGTTTACACCAATAGCCCATCTGCAAATACTATATTTTCACAAGCAAAGATCCCTCTATACTACAAACACAGCATGAAGCTACTTTAAACTACAGTTACAGAGTTACAAAGAATTCTTTTAGTTATTAATAGTTTCAAGTGACGTCATCCTGAAGCTATTTAATTACTTGTCTACGTACATTACAATCTAACTACGCGTGGTATTAGTATACTGGATGTCGTATTACAAGTGCTTGGAAATAGTGTCATTAATGTTATCACTTATTTATTATTGTAGGCCATATACAAGATATGTGTAAACAAGATGGCCGCTGCGCACCTGTTTAATTACTTTTAATTCGCGTGTATACAATGAACAGTTTTAAGCAAGCAAAACAGATGTAAGGCCATTCAAATAACGGTTGTGAACCTTCTCAAGGCCATTACCACTCTCCAAAATTGCTGTTTGACTCCTAGAAAATTAACAAAATTTGGACTTTTCAGACGTTTCTAGTAAGATTCATCATGTTACACCGCAAAGATGGAATCCGGTAAT
>NW_019059862.1:1161099-1181296 GCF_000696155.1 Zootermopsis nevadensis | reverse complement strand
AATGCACCCAACGATACTTAAAACACAATACTCGACATATGTAGCACGCACTTACACGTAAAAGCCAAGGTATGCAAGATTTAAGAAACGCTGTGCCAGTGCTCGTGATTAGTTACGTTTATCAGTGACATTTAAGCTATTAAAAACAAAACATACTGAAACAAGGTACTACTATGGAAAGAATAGGTAATAACTGTAAGCACATAACTACAAACTACTTCAGTCGATAATTGATCAGAGTGACCGAAAAGTAGTATCAATATTATCATGTATTTAACATGACTTATTACTGGACTGTTTGGAATTTGTTTTGAGTATGGTTTTCACGTACACTTACCTCCCTATCAGAAACTGGAGTCATATTTTGAACAAGAATGAAAAATACCAACTATTGCTTAGCATTTCCTGACACGAAACTGCTCTCAAAATTACTTTCTGGTCACTCTGTGCAATCAATACAAGGTAAACATTAACGCAACAAATGCAAACGACACGATCTGACTTAAACAATAAATCATCCATTTCGTGCAAAATCGATTTATCTCGCTCGTTTATGAGTCAAGGTAAGTGTAGCTAGCAGCTTCTGTTCACAAAACCTGCAAATTCATTGGGTCTATTACCATTCTTTAACAAACCACCTACTAGCAATATCCTGGCCAAGAGGCTATGCTCCGATATTATTATACTAGGACAAGATATGGAAGGGCCACTTTCAAACAATGATAACGTTATATTTAATTTGCAAAAACTCGAAATACTTTATACACATAATTTTATAGCACAGATATTTTGTGACAAGGGGTAACTATACATAATCACCAAATTATTTCATGGAATACATATTTTCTCAATTCAGAGGCAACGAATGCTAGAAAATTTATCATAATGGCCTGGAATAATCCTGACCTCACATAATTTTACTACGACCCATTTCTTAATATTACGATGATACAATGATATATATGACAACTACATTTTATTGCAGTAACTACCAGGATATTTTGCAGTTATCATGGAAATGATCTACAAGTACATGGTGGCATTCGTTACTTCGAATTCATTCTCACCGATACTCACAAAGACGAAGTACTTGTGACCGATCCGTGCACATGACTATGACGTCTGAACACACATTACACGGTATAAGATTTTCCATGCAAAATATCCTAATTCATAAATTGCCTTTCCAGTGAATAAATGTAATAGTCCTGAAGAGGTTAAAGTATATCTGTGGAATGAACATTCGTTTACTGACAGGAAGTACAAAGGGATCTGTATGTGAGAGAAGGTTTCCTGTGGCCCTACTCAGACACTAAACATTGCAGGATTCAACACCAAATCCCTACTCCTAAGACTTCACCAATCTCATTTAGTATTAAGATAAAAATTTGCTACTAGAATTAACAATAGGCCTTTTTTTTGCATATCCTTCATGCATATCAACAACAGCCACTTCAATCCAATTTCAAGGTCAATCTTTCCGCACCGAGCCAGTTTCCATTCTCTTCCTTTGGTCCACACCACCAGCTTTCAAATTTTGGCAAAAATCATATACCACCGTCTTGATATATTATTGGTCTGGTCTGCACAAATGACCGAAAGATCATAAATCCAAATAACAGACCTTACACATATAATTACCAAGACAATTTCGCTACCTTTGTTTCCAATCTAGGCCCTTACATTCTATAATACACACTTTCACAATGCAAACATTTCTTTTCTCTTTTGTTGTACTACGACCTTATGCTTCAGACAGCATATTAATTTAATTTAACATTTCTTTTCTCTTTTGTTGTACTATGACCTTATGCTTCATACAGCATATTAATTTAATTCTATACAAGATCTTAGGAAACGTTTGCAATGCACATATCTTTTGAAATCAATGTAAAATCATCATCCTCTTTTTAAGCACCAAACAGCTCTTTATCACACTAACTTACCAAAACACAAACTCTTTTGTAAAATTTCCGCTCATTTCTACGTAATTTATAAAAAAAAAAAAACTTAGGCCATCATGAAATGCGACAAGACGACGGCACGGCTGGCGTACCTTCCCCACAACCCACATACATTTTGTATTCTCCCCTCCCCATTAAACTCATATCCTAATATCAATCACACTACAAAAATTATTTTTATGAAATAATTCAAAATAAACCAAGGTCATTACGGTAACAAAACTACCAACCTAACGACGTATAACTGATTACATCATCATGTTATAATCTGTAAGAAATGGACCAGAAGTTGATAAGCCCATTTACATAGGAGTAAGTGGCTCAGTTGAAAGCACATCTTGTAACAAACAGTAATATATGTACTGGTTCTAGTGTTAAGCTATAAAGCAGTTATTTAGTGACAATTACAATGCCACCATTATTAGATAATACGTAACAAATGACCAGCCACACGCTGGTGAAAATTTTTGTTTTAATTGATATAATTCTCCAGGTAGCGAAGTAATATATTCCTATATTTAAACACCACAGGTGGATACATCGAGGGTCAAAGAAACTGAGCCCACGGCTATGAGATCCATTTATAAGACACATTAAAATAAACTATGAATGAAAAGTAAATTTCTATGACCTCAGTGGATGCTGATAATATTAATCAATACATCACATTAATAAGTGTCATGTATTTCATTACTGACATTCTCCATCATATCAGATGAATATAAAATTGTAATTCCTTATCATGCGAAGTCTTACATAACTACAAATGTATTTTTCAAAGTGTATTATTGTGCGTTAAGTATTCACTGTTTGTAGAAGAGAACTTCATAAAATTTTACTGCTAAAACCACAAGAGATGGGAAGGAAACCATTCATAAGAAAATGCCATAGAAGTCACTAGTAATTTTATTTCTGTTATTGTAAACCACGTAAAGATTTGTCTTACCAGCACTCGAAATTTCAAATTATAAAACACACTGCAAATCAGCCCTAAAACTTTGACGAAAAAATTGCAATTTCTATGACAGCTCGTGTGTCCTGCGTGCCGCTCAGTTTCTGTCCCACAGTAACCACGCTCACTTATAACACATCAAACACGCAGACGTGCAACTGTAACGCATCTCGTCAAATTTTACTTTAGTCAATCCACCAAATAATTGGCAGAGGTATATGAATGTAGGCAGGATGGTCGGTTCCACCAAACTTCAGCTCAACCAGCGATCTAAATCAAGTCCCATTCCGTTCCTTTTCTAAGTTTTGCAGATACTGTACGAATACTAGCAGGAGAAATGTTCACAGCCATAAAAACCTGCTAAGTTTCTAAGGTTGTAATTATGATCACAATAAGCAAAAATCCTGTAACATACTGAAACAACAGCAGTCAGTAAGAATACAATTCTGGTATTCATTCACTGAAACCATATTATTAAGTATCGGCATCGGACAATGTTGCAATGAAATCAATTTTTAATAAGTCAATATAACCTATATCAATATCCAATGGCTATATTTCGTATTACTCAGGTTCGATACCAAAGAGTTATCGAAAGTGAGAGCGAATGAGTGAACCCTGCAATTAAAATAGCCACTGATGAGCCATTCTTACAGAACGACTGTTCATTTCATAATGGAATTTGTTTCTCGTAGCAAAGACGTAGGATACATTTTAGATATATATTATATACACACACATAATTGACTCTACCTATTGCACTTTTGAAATGGTGGAACCGGCCACGAGTGACAGCCGGTCAGACTGTATGCCCCACAAACAAATAAGCTCCATACCGATTGAAAATCAAACACAACACGAAATTACTTCAAATCATTCAGATTCAAGGGCTTAGCTGCAGTCAGTATTGCAGATCGAAGAGGCATTACGAGGACTTATTTATTGCACATTTTAAGGGAAAGAAAATATTTTAGATTTCTCAGACTCCTTATAAATTCAAAAATTATTCTCATTATTTTTCTACTGGTTTCTAACCAGTATTATAGATATATAAAGAATTTGTTTATTATCTTTAATCTGTACTTCCAAAATGAAACAAATTCTGATGTCATGGGTAGGGTGACCAACATAATCGTCCCACATATTCAGAATACAAAGAACTGCTACAACAAATATTTGCATAAATAAAAATCTCTCTCCCATGAATTATAATTATAATAGAAAATTAAATATTTAATTACATGTTTATCTTAACGTCATTGCCAATTCATGAAAATTAGAATAAATATAGAATAGAATCTCTAGTGCCATAAGACAGTAAGTATACTTTAATTGAATATACAAAGACAATTTCTCATTTCTGATATGTTGCCTAAGAAATAAGCTGCAATATTGACTTTAACCAATACCCTTAGGGTACAGGTCCACAACATTTGATGAATGGAACTTCATATTCATTACACAAGTTTTAACTTAGAATAAACGGCATCACCGCCTTCTTTGTTAACAACAATTATATATGGAAAATGAGGTGATGTTTTTGTACATCGGTTTTCATGTTTAAAAAGGCTTTTTTTTTAGTAATAAAGATGTTTGTACGCAAATTAATCACTTCGAGTGATCGATCTAAATGGTAGAGATCTCCACCAAGGCAGTGACCAGACGCTACTACAGAAGAGGAGACAACGAATTTTACGCCACTCACCCACTGACTTTCTAAAATGTTAAAAATCATTTTCTCTATGGAAAGAAAAAGAGACGTAAATTTGAAAAATTTATTGATAGTGGTCTTGTGGACTAAGATTTCTGTGTAGTCTTATCGGCAGATGCCAAAACATTCTGGAGATTAACACAGAATGCTCCTTTGAAACGTTTGTAACCGCCTACAAGATTACACAGAAGACCACAATCAAGTTATTCACGACTGTGAGAACCTCAAAACTTTGATTAAACATTATGACTGAATATCATAAATACTTTGATTTACATCATCACGTAAAACAGACCGAAATGTAAAATGAATGTGTAACATCAGAAATGAATGCAGGGTCCTGTACAGAATATATAGTAACTAGACTATTGATTACTTACGGAGTCACATTTTATATTCAAGTGACTGCCTGTTCCGCAGTTAAAAGAACATAAATGGAGATAAACTGAGCTGAAGTTATCATCCAAGTATGGGATTAAACCTGTTTGTCTCTAACCGATACACAGATATTCAGAGATAAAAGAGTGGTGTTTTATCATTGAAAATATCTAGAAACTCTCCAAGTTTATGTTTGTATACTTCGCGGCCGCGTAGTAACACTGTTCGCCGCCAGGGGCGATATGAGAAAAAATGGCTGCCATCGAAGACGGGAGCCTTTTGTGTACTGGATTTCCACGTTCACCGGACCTGACGCTCTGTATTTTTTCCTGTGGGGGTTCGTCAAAGATAGAGTATTCGTGCCACCCTTACCACAGACCTTGCTTGATCTGCGAGCGCGTATCACAGCAGCCACTGCAGCAATCTATCATGATATGCTGCAACGTGTCTGGGAGGAACTCGAGTAAAGGTTGGATGTGTGCCGAGTTACCAAGGGGGTTCACATTGAACACCTACGATGTACTGAAACAAAACTTGGAGAGTTTCTCTATCCATCGGTATCAATTTTGTACATCTGAATTTCATTAAACGTGAGTAGCAAGTCTGTCAAATCGGAAACATCATTTAGATTTGCCCTGTATAACTATGGATGAGAATTTCTGATATAAAATAAAATATTTCATACTTCAAAACCATGGATTCTTTGCATCATGAGAATTTTTGTGAGCAGTGGACATGTTTTCCAGAACTTTGAACATCCTCATATAAAATTTGCATCTATCACCTGCTTTGGTGGAACTTGCCGAAATTTCTTTTACTATGACGAGGATTTCTTTGTGAAAGTGAGAAACTGTTTCACTACCATTTAGAGATTGCTTGCTATTCTGATGCCGAGTCTAACGCTATACAACTGTAACGTTCACACTGTGGCATTATTTATTTGGCATATTCTACGTGTTACGGATTTCTTCTAAAGAAAAACGTGTTTATTTATGGTGGAGAGTATAACTGATTTTACTTGTACTGAAACACAAAAACATTCAGTAACATGATTAAACTTGATGTCTATAATGTCTGTAGACTACTGAATTCATTTTTAATTTGCATTTGAACTCTCAAAATGCAATAATACAAATCCAAGTTACAGAATAAATCTATCTTTAATAATTAACATTTAGGAAGTCATTTGAGCGCTGCATTTATCTTAGTGTCAAAAGTGCAAATATTATATATGCAATTTATGCACCCATATAAACATATCTAATACACTGATTCTAGTCTTATCGTTATAATGGCAAATACTTAAAAACAGTAAAAATTCCATTAATATTTTCTCTTTGAACCACAACCAGACACAAAAGAGTATCTGCAGAGTAATATATCATGTAATTAATATAGCATTTTCATACCAAAGGTGTTTCAGGCTGAAGTGGTGAATATCTGTAGACAACCGCAGGAACATTAAGGATAGGACACGTTTGGTGCAACGGCTCGATTAAATCTTCTGTTTACTGAAGCACTTGTCTACTTTTACTTTCACGCCGATTATGCTCGAATGCACTTAGTTTGATGACAATATCCTTTATGTAGTGTTACTGATGTGCGTATAATCTGATACGACGCTACGCGACTAGCCTACCCGATGCAAAAAGTTTATGCAACACTATTCCATGACATCAACAACAAAATTCATGAAATGTATTTATATTATACTCCAACATTATATGACAAAATAATTTTTTTTTTAAAAATTTTATTACAATTATGCCAATGACTAATTTGAGCATATCTACATTATTACATAGTAGACACAAATATATATATTATTACCAAGGAATTTATCTTCCCATTGTGATGTAGATATTAATAAATACCGCTAATTTTATAATGTACAACATTTCTTCATGATTAGTGTGTATAATAGTCATGCTCAAATTACTCTTAAATAGAAACAAGTCGGGTGGTGGAGACAAGAGTAGGCACTGCAAATGTCTGTGCTATCTACCAGTGTTAACGAATACAAACCATAAATGTAGTTGCAAATTTAAATGTAATAATTTTAAATGCGGTACAGAATTACTTCTTCGTTCCGAAGTACGAAAATATAAACATCCTGAAGAAAAAGGACTACAGACGCAAGATCTCTCAAAGACTACCTAAATAATAATAAAATAAATTTAAAAATAGATGTCATTAAATGAAATTTCAATTTTTGCAAATATATAAAACTGAAAGGGGCATAGAAAAGCAGTAAACAAAATAATGCATTATCAAATTAAATAGACTGTGTTTTAAATCTAAACGATTTACAATAACTGGCCAAGAGAGAATTACTTTTTCATTGTAGCGTTATACGCAAAAAGACTGGAGATTCTTCTCGCTAACCCAAACAACTCTGGCATGTGAGATGCACGATTAACTCAATTTGTACAGTTGAATGTCAAAAATGTATTATAATGAAATGGTATACACTGAATGCCATTGCATTTTAATCATATGACACGTAGGAAGCAACATGTTTTGAAAATCCATATTACAAAAATTTGTGGTTGCAAGGTACAAGCTCATCACATTACCAACCTTCACAACAAAAATTAATTATACAGTCCAGTATGACCGAGCGTTTTCATCGTGATACATCCCGCAAGTTTAACAATTTTGATACAGACACAAAATGCGGGTGACATTTTTGAAAATTCGGGAGACATCTAAGGTTTGAAAAACACTGACTGTATTAAACAATTACTTCTGACCATAAGACCACATTTATATTGTTATGAAAAAAATAAAATCTACATGAATAGATACTGAGCCTCAACCTTGCATTATGATAATGAACATAGCAAGATGTTAACAGACTTTCTGTTTATGGCCACTGGTGGAACAGTTTTAAACACTTCAAAGACTATTTTTGACTGTATAGCAAATGACAAGTGTATTTGTCGTGTAGCTTCAAGTGAAACTGACCCATACTTCAGTTCCGACACCCCCAAAGTTTGTTACGTAACTTTCCTGCTTAAATTTGGCTTCCGGTCGACAATGTTTTTAAAGTGCGTTACCACGTTACAGTGAAATAGGGTCACTTACTCTGATAATTCTGTCCTGTTCTCTGTATCAAACACAAGTATACGCACACCACGAAAGATTTTGGACTTGCAGAATGAAAACAGCCAACCACAACTATGAGTACCTATGTCACTGGTACTGACAGCCAAGATAGTCAAATACAGACATGATATTTTTCTTGATATTAAAAAAAAATATATAACATGGCAGTAGAACTGTACAGAAGATGTATGCATGTATTCAGACATAACTTGGTGCCTCTGAGCTTACGTACCCAGCACATGACTCTGAGGGACGGTTTCATGGGCTCTTCATATCCACCGTTGAACCGCCGTAATAACGAATCTCCAAACCTTACCTGTTCAATCCACCTTCTCCGGCAACTTCCTTCCACTTCAGCAAATATTGTATATGCTATTCCTAAATGTGCTAGCACTGTTAAGGCCATGCCTGGAGCATATCACGGGTGTAGCAGAGAGACAGAGGCTTCACAAAGTGTGTGTCCACAGCGCCACAGTGCAGGCACGGCAGAGGATGACTGTAGTCGGAGTAAAAGTTGAGCCTCTGGTGGGGTGGCAGGATTGGCTTGGCACAGCAGTTACACTGCGTTAAAAACAGACAACTCTATGTTATTGATTGAGTTTGGAGCCTCAAAATACTTCATGTTTATTGACCATTATGAAACAATTTCACGTAGTGTATGGAGAAAGTTACGCGATGTGTTTAAAGAGAACTGTCAATGGTTGTACACGTATATAAACTGAATGAAGAAAACCTTGACTTAAAAGTACAAAACTAACTTAACTTAGGTACTATATAACTGGTTTAATTAACATATATTGACTTAAAAGTACAAAACTAACTTAATTTAACTTAGGTATATATAACTGCTTTAATTAACATATCAATGCTTCGATGTTGTTTTATAATTTCTATATGTGTATTATAGCAAATTTTTGTAACTGATACGTTAATGCCATGTACTGTTCGCCTATGTATGAAATCCAGTTTCACCAGTGGTGGCAACTCTGTATGCGTTAAAGAACCATCGTTTTTCACAGGAGGGAAATTTCTTGACTCTATGATCGATTATTAGCTTCTCAAGAAGGGATGTACTCGGTGAAATTACGCCATGTTGTTGCTATAAGACGTAAGTTATTGATCTCATAACAGCTTAATTCTCTTCTGAAACATATTTTTCTTACGCTGAATAAAAGAACTAAAATATTTTCTTACTCTGTACCGTCTTGTGGTGCGATCAGGTATGCAACGCGGCAGAGTTTGTATATAAAATGTAAAGGCTCCATTACAGGAAAATAATGTTTTTATGATGAGTAGTAGTCGCCCTCGGTGGACTAGTTGTTAGTGTGCTCGCGGGTTCAAACCCGGCCGAGGTCGATGGATTTTTAAGGATGATAAAAATCTATAGCTCAACTTCCTTCGGAGGGGAAGTAAAGTGAGCGGTCCCATGTCGTAGATTTACGGCTTGTAAAAGAACACTTACAAGGTGTTTCGTAAGCAAAATTCAGCGGCAATTTCTCACCCATCTCTCTCTCTCCTGATTCTCTACTAGAAGGCTCTAGCAGACAAATCAGGATTTGAGTAGAAATTGTGTAGAGGCAGTGGGTTTGTCACTCACTACTCAAATGCACTCTTCAAAGACTAATAAGGACAAGTTGCCTTGAGCCTTGTAGTGGAAATGAATGAATGAATGAATGATGAGTGGTACAACAACGTGAGGAGTGCGCAGGTTTTCAAGAACAACGGCGCACGGCAATTTGTTTGAGAGCATTCATGAGATAGTGTGGTTCCAGCAAGATGGCGCCACATCACATACCGCACCAACGAGTATGAAGTTGTGGACGTGTTTGTGTACCTTTTCATCCAAAAATGAACACCTTCGTGTATTATTCTCCGATATGCATCAAAAACACTAAATAATAATAATAATAATGCATCAAGGTCTCCAAAACTCCAGTGCATCATAAACGGGCGAACTGGTCAGTATGTTACTTCTGCATTTTAACATTGTTCACTACATGGGCGTGTTTGTTCCACGCGTTACTAAGACAGACAACAACGAGCTGTGTACAATTAAAATGATCTGCCCGGCGTAATCCCTGCGACATCTGGCCGACGAGTTAGCGCGACAAAGCAGAAGGGATGCAGCCGCCACATAATCAGACTGATAAAACTAATCTTTCATAACCACGCTGCATATTCTCTTCAAAATAAACCAGCGATCAATGCTCGTCACAAACCGCATATCATCATGTTCAGACAAGCAATTGTTCAGACGCACGAGATGCCAGCCATTCTTAATAGCAATCTGCTGAAATTGGTAACGAGGAATGAATGAAAATGATAGGAAGAGTTTTAACAATGGAGAAGGAACAAACAAAAGAAACGAAAAAAAAGGAGAAGGGGAGGGTTGAAGAAAAGAATAAGGGTGGATGAAGGTACAAAGTGAACAAAAGAACGTTGTTTATACCGTTCTCTCTGTCTGTTACTACCTTCGATTTTAACATTTTCTTTCGATGCATATAGAACCCTATAAACCTAGAATACTTCATTATGGTGTCGTATTCCTTCAGTTCAGGAACATTTTTTTGGACAACTCTGTACTGACATTTGACAGAACTGAAGTCTTGCCGCGCACTTGTCAGGGAACTACATATCATACTGCCTTTTCATTTGAAACTGTTTTCACTATCCGTCAGCATAATTGATGAGTCTACTGTGGTATAAATTTAATATCGTTCTTTTAATTGGGTACGAGGCAGTTGAGCCAGTTGGCGCTACAACAAGACGTCCGCTTACAATCGCAGGATTCTTAAACCGAATTTCAAAATATCTGCTCTAGTTTTTATAGTGAGTTTTGTTCAGACAAGTTCGTTGTACTCCGTAAATCGGGCATTACATTTTCTCAATGTAATCAATAATCACTCAGCTTTATTGTGATTTCCATTATTCTCGCAGAAACTGTGTGGAATGCAGATTTTAATTTCATATCTGGGACGTCAATACGGACACGTGGAACAAATTGCAGTCCAAAAGAACTATGGGAATTAAAATGTCAGTATGTTAACATTACGAACGAAAATTAAGTATGAGTCAGTTCCTTCAATTAGGTTAGAGTTCCTGTTTTGTGGCCCCTTTGAAACTGAATATTAGAAAGGTTTTTCATAATTTTCAGCCATCACTTTTAAAATGTTTCAATTCTGACCACGCAAAATTAAGAGGAAAAAAAAAATACTGTGCTAATTATATGCACAGTGTTTAATGGAGTCACGGAACTGCAAAAACCAAGTAAGCAGCACTTTCTGAAAACAAGAAAAGTAGTGAACCCGTCATGTTGAGATTCCCATGTGATTCTCTGAGGCATTAATAATTCATTATTCAAAACTTGAACCAGAACAGAATTTGGATTCACAACTTGACTGAAAGGCACGCAAGGCGTATTTGGTTTGCCATCAATTCTTGAGCAGAGGAGTTTTCCAAGGCCAGGAATTGAAATTATTACTTGGTACCTGTTCTATTTTTAAGCGTTTCAATGCCAGAAGGAGGTCATAGGGTTGCAGAGGATCCAAGCTTTGCGGGATGGTATAAGCATAAATATTACGGGGAGATGGGAATCTTGTAATGAACCCTCCTTGTACGGCGACCACACACAGCAGCATACATTCCCACATTCACACGAACAGTTTAGTTAATGCTGCCTTATCGATCTACGTTCTAAACTTCACTTTCACTCGTCCTGCGTCGCCTTTGTTTCTTCCTACAGGCACAGTGGGGGGGGGGAGAGAAGTAGTAAATATATTTAAGCTTCCCTCGTCTCAGCCCCCAATGACAGAAACACAGCAATGTCTTGTAACACTAATAAGACAAAACATAAGTTTATACATTTCTACCCACCACGTGTCTATAGGACTACGCCCCTTCCTCTCAGCTATTATCATACCGTCACCCTTTAATTAAAGAAAATAGCCCGAAAAATAAACATTGTGGATTTTTCGCATTTTATAGGCTATATTTTTATGGAAATTGGATACCTGATTAACACTTATAAAAATACAAACAAACAACGCCTTTGTATTGGTGCGATTTCAGGTTCTCACGGCAGCGAGTATGAAGTTGGCAGATGTTGGGTCGAGTAATCTGGTAGACGTTTATCGACGATCGCCCTGATGATGGAGGCAACAGGTACCTCTTAAATGTCGATAAACTACCGGGCTACACGGTGTAACATCCCAGAAATGCAAATTAAAAATGCAAGCTAAAGTGTTACAGCTCTCCACAGTCGTAATTGTCGTCAGAAATTATTTACTGCCAGCCACTACAATAACCCGTTTGTTTTCCGAAAGAAATAATAAAATAATATACACCTTCACGCTTGTTGAACATCCTCAGTCTTGAAACACAAAAAAAATTGCACATTTAAACAAATACCTCTTCATGACCATGTACAGTTTCGTGAGATGACATTTTTTGGTGTGCGTGTCACGCGTCTTTGACAGACCAGGCAGGTGAGAAAAGGTTGCGATACACAAAGAGTATTATCTGAAGGAGCAGAATAATTCATTTCGCTCGACATAACCTTTAAGAAGTCCCATTACCAAATAAAGCTTAAACTGTACCGCTGTTTACACTTTATCGGTTTTTTTTCCCGTTTCACTGCACTACACATATTTACTAAAAATCAGTCAGGAATCCAAGGTAGATAACGCGGTGCAATGACAAAACATGGCACCCCAAACACCGTTAGTGGCTTTTTGCAATACATTTACACTATCTTGCCATTCTAACCGCAGGGGCTGAATAAAAGTTGTTTTTTTAAATGGATGTCTCCACTTGTAATTCACAATATATTTACGCATAATATATCTCTGGGTACCTAAAAGAAGATAATTTATATTGAAGAATGAGACTCTCCTACTGGGGTAATAAATGGTGCACTCGCACTGTGTCACATTTCTTGCATGACTGTACATGGGACATTGAATATAATGTCGACATGAATCTAAATAATAAATGGCAATGCGGCTTAATGGTGGGGGAGTACATTTAAAGGATCACATGAAACTTCATACACAACTGTCACGTAACATACTGACCGCAATGAGTAGATATTCCCAACAGCTCAACACGTCACACGAAATCCTGGCGTGGTGGTCTTTCAAGTTTTTTAAAGTGCAGTCGTGCTTAGCTTCTCAAGTTTTTGAGTTCTTCCCCCCACCCCCACCCCCACAATCCACCTTCACATTCCAAAAAAAACAACAACTGACAAACATACTGACCAGGTTCAAAGCAAAGTCATTCGAAGGAGAACGAGTGGAATGGTTGGAGGTAGGCGACAAGCTCTGTTCAACGTATCCTGTCATTTCTGCAACACGTGTAACTCACTTCGAGCAGCATTCCGAACCAGTGTGTCAAAGCCGAGGAGGACAAAGAACAATGTTACGAAATCGTTGCTGTCCGAGACAAGAGTAATCGAATCTCTTTCTTGAAACGAGTAATTAATTAATGTATGGACTTTTATTTATTTTATTTTCCTTTACTTTTCGACTAACAATTTATCTTCCACACGCAGCTTCACCAGTTGATTTAATCAATACGCCGTCGTCCCCTAATTTCTGTCCGACGCTCGGCTCTGCGTCAGTAAAAGCTGGGGAGATCTGACTGGCTCCAATTCCTTTCAGAGTCACAGAGCTGAGTCCGGAATAGTAGATAAGATCTGTACTTTGATGCCTGGAACGCAAAAGGTGGCTTTACACCACTGTTTCACTTGACCTTGGCATCAACTTTGGGGGGTGGGGGGGGCAAGCTGTGGACCGCGTTGCTCACTTTCGATCTCATTGTATACACTTTTACCAGCCGTATTCATTGAACAGCATCCGGACGAGCTAATTGGCCACGTCGTGACTCCGTGTACAATGCTTGAACAGAACAGAGTTTCAGCCTCCAGCCATGTACAAACTGTACAATACAAACCAAGACCTTACAATTTTCTAAATCCTAAAGTGATGTTAGCATCATAATTCCAGTTAAATCGTAGAGGTGAGTTAGTGGATCAACCCGGAATGTCTCTGAACAACACTTGTACATAAAAACAATGAACATAAACTAATTACTTAAATATGGGAGCTGAACCAAGTTCCTGAACGACAAGTAGGCCTTTCTTGAACACATTTCAGACAATGGACAATTTGATTTTATTGTAATAGCATATAATAAATGCTAGTTTTCCTGTTAATGGGCCAGTATATATGTATATATCAATTTATCCAAAATCACGACCCACAAGTCCCTAACGACAAGACAATTCTGTACATAAGGCCTGAAGCACAAAGGTACGAGACTCGTGGCGTATTGACTACTCAAGGAAATAATTTATGCCCAACATCGAAAACATCAGTCCAAAGCTTAGCCTCTCTCACATCCGAACATCACTGTTCGTAATTTCTATCCTCAACGAAACTTCTGATGGTCTTCATTACTTGATCTAAGAAGATCTAACAGGCTACTGATGGCAGTTCTTTTTTCCTTATTCTGAACAAAGCGTAATCCGTATAATGGGTTCTTCAAAATCCTATTACCGATCTGAGATGGGCCGGTTAATTCCTGCCTACGAGGACTCGGAATGCATCAGCAGCTCAATACCCTGCCCGCCCGCCCCCCGGGGGGGATATGGCGACCTGTATTTCTCCTCTACTGCCATAATCCCAACAGATGAAACTGAAAATCTAGTCGTGTCAGTATTAGCACTATAGGGTTTAAGTGGCATGAAAGAAAGTCACGATAAAAGGAGTAAAAAGCACACGTAACTCTCGTCATCTGCGTTTTCATGAGCAGAATCCACTGCCAAAATCCAGGCGTATCAGATAATGTGATTCAGATAATAAGATTAGCATTCTGGCGCAAGTTTAACATAAAAATGGCGTTACGCGTTTTGCGATGTGCGTTGCGATTTGCTGAAACACAAACAACCCCCCCTCCCCTCCCCTCGTATAACAAGAATCACATTTAATAACAAAATACAGAATAAATGCGGTAATAAAATGAACGCGAACAATAATTCTTAAAAAAAATACTAAAACAAAAATTGTTCTAGACAATGGCACGACAAATTCTTTCCCATACATAACAATAAGTTTGGACAACAACATAAATTAAATGTGACGAAACGTCGAAACGCGTTTCCTGATATCAGCATCGCCAGTATATATACAAAATCAAAACGAATGATAAGCAACAGAAAGTTCAGAAAATATTATTACAGAACGTTTTTAATTACATTCCACGAAGAGGAAGAAGGGCTTTTGCAAAAACCTTTTGGCTTAATGATCACGAGGCACTGGAGTGTAAAAAATCCCAAGATAAACATTGGGGGGGGGGGGGGCGGAGGAGGAAACTTTCCTACTTTGTTTCTGAAAGTCGTGCGTGCTAAAACGTATTCATACGAATTCCCTTAATATTTCACTGTTCCTGGTTATCAAAGCACGCGAACGTGTCTGTCTTACCTTGGATCTCTCAGGGCAGCAATGCATGGCGGCGAAAATGTCGTAGGAGTACATGGTACCGAGTACCAGTGACGACCCGTCCCAGGGAGTGCTGCAGTGTACACAGAGGAGCCTGCGTCTTGGGCCCCAGCCCTCCAAGCACGCCATGCAGACGGCTGACAGGAACTGCGTTCGCCCTTCAAGCTTGACCTGCACAAACACACAATGATTTACCATTAAAACTCACGTGTATTCCGCCACAAGTACACGTGAACCGTACCTCACGCGAGTTAACACTTCGCAGCACGAAACTCATCTAAATAATATTTAAAAATTCAATCCGTACCTCAAAGAAAACACACTTCACCAATACAGTGATCTACTGGTTAATGCTGTTTGATGAAACATAAAAAAACCATAAATACAATTCATGGGCAAAACGCGGGATTATCTCCGTGGCTAGAGGGATAAACTATAATTCTGTTTCAAGCTCGTCTCTCACGTGAGGTAAACTGTGATTTGATATGTCCCAATGATTGGAAAGAAAATTAGTATGTATGAGTTAAAATATTACAACCTAAGTTTGACTGATGCTTCACGTCCTGTATTTCATATAACGCCCTAGATGCAATTTAGCAAATCTAGTACATCATCCTGAACTTCACTGAACGTCTAAATTGTATAACCTATTTGTACAGATTAAAAAAATCAGTAAGTGTGACTTGTGAGGACGTTCCTAAAACTTTTTCGACCTATAAACTTTCACTGGTGCTGGTAAATTTTGTATCACAAAGACAACAAAAGGGGAGAGTTACAGTTTTGTATTAAACGAATGCAATAGGAAATTTTGTAATTTTTTGAGGGCTATGGTAATTCTGAATACATTATTTCAGAATAAATGACAAATTTTACCTCGAATGTGAAATAAATGGCTTCCAGCTTATTTATTTTTTACTATTATCCTACGCTGAGTGTTGTGATACAATTCAATTAGTTCACAAGTGTAAATAAATAACCCTAGATGAGTAAGAACGGAGATAAATGGTAATTTAGAGCAAAACAATCTTGTCTAACTTGAGGTATGCCTAAATGACAAGAGCGTTTCTGACTACACAGTCTTAGTAGTTAGCTCATTTCAAATAAATTCAATTTTAATTTAGTGAACTCCTGTCACGTGTCAAATCGACAACTGCGTCTCGATACGATAAAACAGTAGAAGTGCACGAGATGATATTTTAGGTTCTCACGGCTCCGATCTTCTAAGTTGTTGCGCTGTGTAGTCTGGTCGAAGTTTACCGACGTTTCGGAGGCACTGCCTCCACTCATCATCCTGATGAAGGAGGGAGCACCTATGAAACGTTGACAGACTTGTATTAAACTGCACAGCGCGAAAATCCCAGAAGACAGTGCTTATTCCTGTCTCTGCCGGGAGTCGAAGCATGGTCACCCAGTCCGTAGCGAGTAGTTTATTTTAGATGAACCGGCTCAGATAATAATAAAAATAATTATTGGTAATGTCATTATAATCGCCACTGCCACTGCGGTTCTATAAAACGAAATGACAAGACCAGGGATTTACCACACCCCTATTACGGTTTTATATGAACACGAGTCCAGTATTGTTAATTTACATTCCCATCAATGCTTCAACCATACGCAGAGTAGAACAACGAAGGTTTTGCAATTATTATGGATTGTATTTCACAGTAATCACGTTTATAATAATAACATGATCAAATTAGAATGGTTACAAGCAATACCCCTCTCGTAACTTCGCACCATCAAAATGTGGTCCTATTTCGTGCATCGCATCTGGTACGTATTACTGTATGCGTGGGGGGGGGGGGGGGGGGTCCGGTTTCTTAGTAGGATTTGAGGTTTCTCTTGGCGCAAGCAGAAGGAAGTTATACAAGCGAAGGGTGGACGAAAACGCTAAAAATCGTGTTCATCAGTGCAAAGATTTTAAAGTAGACGTCATAAAATGGTGCAAAACGTAGGCCCACGTATATGGGAATAATATTAAATTGGTGTGGGGATATAAATTTTGTGAGCATTTCAGCACATCAAACTTCTTAATTTAATGTCATTAACGAACCAATTTAACTTCATAGCGGACATTTTGAATTTAGAGTAAAGAACCAAGCAACGGAACACAGCAAGCCTACTATTTTCCAGACAAGGATAATTCATAGTAAGTAAAAACTGTTTCGTCTGCAAGAGACGTTGGTTAGTCCGTTTCTTGCACGAAACCACGGACGAAACAGAACAATGACCGAAGAGAGTACTATAAATGTTTACTTACTTTCGCTGTGGTGGAAAAGATGACAAATGTAAACTATGGAGAGAGTTGGGGGGTGGGGGGAGAGATGAAGATCAAAAGCTACAAACACAAACAAACTCCAACAGGCAGAGAGTCTCAAAGTTTCCAATTAAGAAGACGCAAAAACGTAGAAGCAAGAAGCAGCAGGAGCACACAGTCAGTACTTTCCGTTCAAACATTGAATTGCTCTATGTCTTTCAGCCCCCGCCTTCCACCCCTCCCCCAACCCCCATATATAACGTCGCCGTTTCAACCATCCAGCAGTGGAGTTCCGCGTCTCTGAACACAGATCCTACTGCAAATTCTATCGTTTCATCCTCGGAATCAAAACAAGTTAGGCCAAACATCACACCGAGAAGCAGGGCGAAGTCCCCTGGGTAAGAACCCTCGAAGTAAGAAGCAGGAGCAATACTAGTGCGCACTGGTTTCTACGGCAAAGTGAAGGATTTCTTCCACGAGCTGCCATCTTCGAAACAGTCTTCTAGACACTCCACGCCTCACTGCTTTAAGTTAAATAAAAAATCATAATAGTAGTTGAATGTATACAGCGTAGTGGCATTTACATAGACCACCTGAGAGCAGTAGTGGTATTTAAAAGGAACCGCAAAGGGTTAAGCCAGCAAATTGATTCAAGAAAATATACAGATGTAACAAATAAAATATATTAATTCCCATGTCTACTTCCATCTTCACTTAAGCCATTGCTCTATAAAGTTGCCAACCACCTACAGGACAACATCCTGTCGCAACACAGAAGGACCAAATACATCCTCATAACGCAATCCTGTAAGACCAAATAAATACCTAACTATAGAGATTCTTACTTTAGTAGCATACCTATGTTGGGACACCTGCAATTTATGAGCCACGTAGTAGTCTACCAAAGTCAAAACAAAGATCGGACTTCGAAAACTAGGCGTGTAATTTCCACAAAGACACGACGTAAAAGAAACCTGACGCCGTACGGAAGCCAGCTGTCGGTCGCAACAGTCATGCAGGTAGAGTGATGGATAATGGCGACAGCCATGCAGGAAGTACTCAATGCCCACATGACGACGTCTTTGTTATTTCTTTTGAAATTCCGTTTTTAGTTCCGGCAACAGTAGGCTAGTACGAGGAAGTTTTTGTTCGCCAATAGAGTCGGTCGGCCAGTCTGACGCTCATGTGTTTATGCATGTCTGCAGCACAAGGTCAACTCCAACCCAGAACCACTTTCGCTCTCCGAATTGCAGTATGAACAGCTGGCTGCAAAAACGCAATATAAATAATTGTGCGTGGCTGGTTCGTTAGCGTTCTTTGCGCAAAGAGTTTTATCTCCGAAAATACCAAACGCATTTCTATAAAATTTCGTATCAAAGGTTCAGTCAGTACAGACTACTAACTTCACGACTGGTGTTCGACTCCTGGTAGGGGCGTCAACCCTAGCTCTGAGGCCCATCCAGCCTGAGGGCTGTTTCCGTGGAGATAAAGCGGCCGAGGCGTGAAGCTGACCACTTACAGCCATCTAGTGCCGAGGTTATGCTACACATCCACTCATCATTATGCCGATGTGGTTTGGCTCTCAGATCATCTGCTCTGTAATTGGCGTCTTTAAATTAAAAGAAAATTCATATTCGTTCAAAGAATTTATATATAACAAATAATACTCAAAACGCATACTTACTTCGAAAAAGAAGACAGTACAGGTATATTTTCACAAATATGTGGTCACAGTGAAAAGCAATTTGTGAAAGTGGTTATGTCATCGTAACTGAATTTCGTAATTCACAAATCTGACGAAGGGTGTCGAACCAAGTGCCCAACGTGGACACACAAATACAAGGCGCTGATAACAAAGGCCCCATGTACGACGCTTTCAAAGAACAATCCGACTTCCCGCCAAAACAGCGCAAATGTATTCTACACTTTTACACATCCTTTGGTGCTCATTTTTACCCACTGATACAATACGGAAATATGGAAATAATATACTATTACCCTTTCAGGAAAATCTTTAAAAAGAACCCCATCCGATGTCTGTGGCCGCGCCCCACGGCAACGGTGGGTTCTCTTCCGGTCACTTGTTATAGTATTTCCCGTTAGAAGGGACAGATGCTGTGTGAATTTCCGTCAGGTGCTTAATTATTTAAATCCGCCACAGCTGTGGTGCATGAGATAAGTGCAAAAGTAGGTCACTAGGTTTAACCGGATGTACAGAACAAAACATTGACCAAGAATCTGCAGAATATTCATTTTAGAAGAAAGTGGGGATCATTCCATAATTTATTTTTGTAATGACTGATCTGGTGTTTGAATCTATTGTGGCCG
>NW_019059862.1:1074777-1129967 GCF_000696155.1 Zootermopsis nevadensis | reverse complement strand
TAGGCCCAAATATCCTCCTCAACACCCTGTTCTCAAACACCTGCAATCTGTGTTCCTCCCTCTGAGTGAGAGACCATGTTTCACACCCATATAAAACAACAGGCAAGATTATTGTTTTAATTAAGTGAAAACAAAAAGGAATTATTTTGTTTTCCTTAACTTGTATTTAAGTCGATTTTCACTCAATGAACCACTCGTAAAGCAATGTAGACATCAGCCCCATACCTGATTTACCTCCAAGTTTCATGTATCTCATTCCTTAAAATTCAGTTGTCGTGTGTGCTTACGCAAGACGACATATGACAAAATGACTGACGTATCTGCGTTCCTGTAACTGGGGTAAGGCGATTAAACCGGAAGTTGAATAAAATATCCCAGACTAGATCCGTCTTTCTCAGAGCATCAAGGGATTTTCCATGTGCACATGTCAGAGCAGTTTTATGAAAAGCCTTTTTAAGTAGACGAAAATGGAAAATAAAATGAATTTTAGTATAATAATAAAAGCTAGCAAGTGATGAATTGGGCGCTGGGAAAAGAAACGGGGAATGAATGAGAGAAAGAAATGGAAAGTAAAGTATAAGAGAGACAATAAAACCCCAGAAATAAAATAAACAAAATTCATGACAGAGACAGGAGAAGCTTGAAAGTGCACACGGAAGTAATTCGGAAAGAAATACGAACACAGGAACAGGGGTGGTAAGAGAGATAAAAGACGAATGAACGAAGTGGAGGGAAAAACGCAGGTTTTGGCCTGTAGGGCAAACAGAGAAGGAAACAGTCTATACAGGGGAAGGTGGTCGGAGTGCGGAATAGGAGACAAAGTTCAAAAGATATTCCTGGAAGCTTTTGACGAAGAGGGAAGCTCAGAAATATCTGACAAAAGAAAAATGAAATCTTGCCCTAGTCGCTTTAGTAGCAATTTCGAGTTCCTGTATTTCTTTCTTTCATTTCCCGTTCCGTCTTTCTGTCTGTCATCAAAATGCAGTTTTGCGACAAGGCTGGGGGGAAATTAGAGTAAAAGAAAGACTAATATTATGAAATACGAAGGTGGAAAGAATGTGAGCGAAAGGATCTGCAAAGTGGAGACGTGCTGCAAGACGCGCGTGTCCTTTGAACGACCTTCATAATCAAATGTGTAAGGGTTGGCCTGACAGACTCCATGTTTTATCTCCGTTGCTACTGAACGCATTTGGTCAATAATAAACCAAATTGGGCGAAAATGATTTTGGATCGTGTCGGACCACGTAGGAGTACCAACTACTTCACACGTAGACCTAGGTAAAACCCAATTTTATAATTTCTCTAAAAAAAACCCAGAAACTTACGTGACACTGATACAAAAATTATTTGACATGTTTGATTATATGATATATATTTAACGAAATATAAAAAAAATAATTGGCCTATATGACTATGCTGTGATGTCTAGTGTAATTAATATTTCAACGATGGATGTGTGTCTACAATAAATAAACATAAAGGCTATTTGTTTCTGAGAGAATTGCGCCCAATAGTCTACTCAATGGCGCTTTCATGAAGGACTGAACAAATATGAAAGATCGGGGAAAGATTAAACCATACAAAACTACAATTTTAATTCGTGTTTTGGGTAAGTGTGAAACGTTGTCTCTCACTTTAAGGGAAAACGCACAGTCAGAGCGTGTTTGAGAAACGGGTGCTGAGGAGAACATTTGGACCGAAGAGAGATGAAGTGACAGGAGGCTGGAGGAAACTGCATAATGAGAAGCTTAATAATTTGTACGCTTCGCCAAATATTATTATAATGATATGGGTAGTGCCTGTAGCATGTATAAAGTGACTTACAAATATATACAAGATTTCGGTTGGAAATCCTGAAGAGATCACTCGACAGATATGGACTTAGGCTGGAGGAAAATTTTAAATGTATCATAAATAAATAGGATTGGTCGGACGGTGTCCAAGGAGATTCACGTGCCTTGGGGTAGGAGAGGTGGCATGCCGTTTCGAGTTCCGTAATAAATCTCCGGGCACCGAATACGGCAGGATATTTATTAACTAGCTGAGCAGCCACTATCAGGTTCTTAATAAACACTCTGCAATACGGAATATGTGATTCACTTAGCAGGTCGGGTAAACAAGGGGATATTCAAATTCTTGACTAGAGGGAATGAGAATAGATACGAGCCAAGATAGCAGGACATGGCCGAGATTCGAACCCGGGACTTCCCGTACGTGATCACAAGAGCTGTCCACTGCATGGCGACGTATGGCTAACTGCCATCACCGAAGCGTCGAATTGAAATTCGCACTTTACTGAAGAACCCAGAAAGACCTCAGGGGAAGTTTGTGTGAGATGCCATTAAAACGCGAACTGATACAGAGCATAATTGTTGGTCGTAAACTAACATCCAAAAAAGTTGCTCTAGGGCCATTACTGTCACAAAAAAAGAGCAGGGAACAATATTTTACCAAACCCTCCGCCGTTGAACGCCCGGCCTCTCGTATTAGGATACGAATACTGCAAACATGTTGTTACAAAGGCCATGCTGATTTGATATTCAAATTGAACGTTAATAGGCATTCAGAAAACAGTTTAGTCCACTAAAAGAAGGTCAATTTGTATGTAAATTGTAAATGAAAAGGGAGGGGATGTCAGTTCAAAATCGATTCATGTTCAATTTTCCTTAGCGTGCCTGCGAAGGAACGAATTGCAACGGGCGTACGGAAGCGATTAGAATTATGTTCGAACGAAGCCAAAAATACGCAGCGGCCATATGAGTAACGGAAAACCATGTCCTCCGGAGATTTGCTCAACCCAGCAGATTTAATTTACCTAACTCATTTTATCAGAAGACGGCAGCGTCCACAGGAACGGAAACACAGCATCGCCTCTTTCAGAAACAGCCCGAGGCTCAAAGCAACTGCCCCCCTTCTTCAGAGATGTTCTTTATTTTCTGTTTTATATTAATTTACTGATTTATTTATTTATCTTTTAAGGGAAATTCCTTCAGGCTCTTAAACCTGTCTCTCTTCTTCACAGAACGTGATTTATCATTTATTTTATATATCAATTTCCTTATTTATTATTTACTTAAGGTTTTAAGGTAAGAGCTAAAACATGCTACAGTTAGACGTTGTACGTTAGAATAACGGGTCTCACGTCGGTCGATAGTTTAGGCATGGTAATTATTTTATAGTCTATGGCAATACACTGAACGCATAACAGAAGACCTGGTAGTAACAGTGTAATAATTAACACATTTTATTAAAAAGCCTGTATATAAATATAAAATTACAGTCACATTAATTATTTTCACTAGGCCTACTCAGGATCTTCATATTTGTGAGTTAGGCCACTGTTGCTCTCACGTCTTCAGATACATTACATGTATTATAAGCTTTATTTTTTTAGGTAAATGATAGATTTATCCTAAGTTACGTTATTAATACGAAGGAGTGAGACAATGTCTCTGCAGATGTGCCCCAAGAGTAGTTACATATAATCGTTAATTAAACAAATTATGACGCCAGCGGGTTTTCTTCGAACATCAGCTGTTTATTTTATAACCTCACCTTCTAACCGAAAGTGTAACAGAAATGCGATTTTAGCATCGTTCCTTTATTTTAATTTCTGGAGTCTTTGTGACTGTCCACTACCAGCATAAACAAACTAACGATGGATGTCCCTCGCATTAATTTCAAAATTCCTGTAACTTCTCTCCTAGCCGCTAAAGTCAGTGTCGTACGTTGTCAAATATTCAGTTACCGTACTTCAGATTCACACAACATACATCATGCAAGAGTAACATACGAAGAACTGCAGAAAATCACCCTCTGGAACTATACAGCCAACTGAGGTTGATCTTTAATTGAATACTTTAGCTAAATAACGATAGCGGAAGGGTAGCATGAACGGCCTTGGTCCTACGACCTCAAAAGGAATACCTTACCGGCCACTGACGAAGAGGGTGATGACAGATTAGTACGAAAGATTGGTGCAATGATGATTAATTGGGGAAAACCCTGCCCCATTTATGCATTATCTACAACTAACCGCAAAATAACAACAACGATAAAGAACTCGGACCTCCCTGGCGAGATGCCGGAGACAAATTGTCTGAGCTATGTCACTGGGTTTCAGTTCCCTCAGGTTAGCCTCGTTAGCTGAGTCGTGTTCATTCATTCTAGAACCTACCTCGATCACAACAATTATATACATATATATAAAGTACCAAATGTAGAGCAAACCGAACCGTGGATTTGAAAGGAAGTGTATGGGTTTGAGTTCTGTCGCTCGGTTCTCCCCAGAAGACATTGAGGTTGTGTCAAATGTAGTTACGTACCAAGTGAGCTCGCTTTCTTGTCAACCCTTACAGGAGGGATGGGTGAGTAGCAGGGCGAGATCAGATGAGTCGGAAGAAGAGAATGACGTATCGACAGAATCACGTCACTCACATGTTTCCGCAACTCAATGAACACGTTTCCAATTCTGTAGAAAGTTACTTCAAACACACTTCAATATCTGAACTGTGAATATAAACTTTAACAAAAAAAAACCGCGTATAGTTTCAAAACGATACGTAAATAATTATCTGAAAATGAGATAGGACGAAAAGTATCAAAATCTTTCGGGCTGCGAAATAAAACAAAGTTCATTAACATACTAAAGTAGACGTGCTTCGGTACAGCAGGCCTAAATCTATTGGTGCTGTGACAGCACTGCGACAAATCCACCTGATGTGAAACGTGGTCATGTCTTCAACCCCAAGAGAAGAACGGAGATGATGGCTTTTGAAAACAGAGTAATATGTAATGTGAATATTTTGACCCAAGGGAGGACAGAGAAACCTCTCGATTTTCTCACATTTCTCTTATTAAAATATTCAAGATTCGTTTATTTTTGTACGTACAAACAGGCACTATACTTGGACAAACTCAGTGGCTTCAGAATTAATCACAAGTACACATAAATAAAAAATTTAAATTATTTCATTGCAAAATGTGTTACGAACAGATTAGTTTAAACGTTTTAGTTAATTAATGATAAAAAGTTATTATATAGGTTAATCAGTTGACAATTTAGTCTACTGAGAACTACCTTAGTCATCGTAATGAGACAGCAGACCTTTGATTTGCAATTCGTATGAAATTTAGGACGTGTTCTGCAAAAACAGAAAGGCTGAAATTCAAAAGTAACATACTTGAATGGCGTTAACCTCTCCAGCTAAAGGCAGCACCCCAGCTTGATAAACCTCACAAAGAAATTCCGTGCTTTTATGGAATCAAAAATTTCATTACCTTCTTCATTAAGTTCACCACTGAACCCTATCCTTTGTTAAATTCTGTCCGCTACTTCCATTGTATTATCATCCTTTCGGACCATACAGCTCAGATCCGTATTTTGCCGCAGACTTAGATATCTAGTTAGGGTACTGAAGCATACGTGACATCATAAATCACTTTCCTGGCTGCATGCAGGTGTGTAAGTTTCGACAACTCAGCACTTCGATGAATAATTTTGGCAACATGCAAATAATTGCACATGGGCTTACAGGCACTACTGAAGTTCAGAATGACAGCAGTGTTATCAGGTGGCTTGCCTACTGATGACGTCATTAAGGCTCCAGGAGAATCCAGTGCCGTGTCGCCACTCCAGACGATTCTGAAGCCTGGATTTCTTTTTTACCAGCTTCTATATGTAATGCAGGAACTACACACACACACACACACAGGGCTTGAAATAGGTCTATATGGTCTCCCGCTCGTCATATACTATTTTATTCTGTGACCTGACAGTCATAAATTCACAAGTTATTTATATTAACGATTCTAGTTTGTGTTTTAATTGATGTTAATATGCAAAAATAATTTTTTTTTCTACGGAGAAACACCATCAACCTTTAGGATAGTCGGTCTCGGGGCCTGGATCCAAAATGGAAACCTCCGGAATACGGAGAAGGTATTACTAACCACTGTGCCACAATGTCCGGATGAACATTGATAGTACTTTCAAAATTTTCATATACAATCCAAAATACTGGATTGACATTAGCCATATTACTACTCCAATAGAAGCCTTGGGGAAAAAAAAGGAGAGAGAAACTGAATGAACGAAGTCGGATAAAAGATGAAACCACTGACTGAATCCTGTGGCATGCAGTTCCATATTACTAATGGATATTGCAACCCCTTTACTCACGTTCACTGAGATCTACACGTGCTCTCACTTTCAAAAGTATGCATCATAATCAGCTATAAGCTCCCGCAATGCAACCACCACAAGCGTATTGAACCATCTGTGCCTAAACCAGAATTCTCAAAGTATATTTTTTTTCCGGCAGAAACAGGCACGATCAAACAAAATGTTCCGAGTAATGCACCGAAAGGAGACGGACTTTAGGACTGGAATAATGGATGAAGAAACAGTGAGACACGTGCACAAAGAACCTGTCTGCAAACCCAGGCAAGGATAATACAGCAAGTCAGAGAAGAAACTGACGGCTTCCTCCCATTACCATTGTAGTTCAACATTCATAAATCATGTCATAGTTCGACGGTACGTAACTGATTCAGCTGAAAAAGTGTCATTAAATAAACAAGAAATAATTAAAAATCCTCTAATAGATACAGCAAATGGAAGTACAATTTTTATACAAAGAAACACTGAAAATGTTTTTCAAGTAAATACTTTGGATCACAGCAAGCGAGGAGACAGAATTAAACGTGGTTAATGAATTCTGACCGCGGCTCAAACCCTCGAAGACGATGAATGTACCAACAATTGTAGTGCTAGTATAAACCGTATCTACTTAACTACCTAATGCTGATGTGAAGTACACAAAGCCTCTTTATACCCACTTCACATAATTTAATATCTTAGTAATAAGGTAATAACATACAATTTATTAAATAAATATTTATAAAACTCTTTCTAACTCTGCATCCAGGTGTGAATAGTGTTTACTAAATAGATGTTGCCGACATCAGACTACACGGCCCTTCCAAACCCTGTCCTTCGCGAAGTCCACACATTTCATAATATTGACAGTCATCTCCATGTTCTGATTATTCATCCATTTTGGTATGATCCAGGCCCCGATGCCCGTCTGCTTCTCTCGTATTTCTGATGCGTCAGTACCTTTTGATTAATCTGAAGAGGCAGTACCTAAGGTCCGCTTTCATTATCGCTGACTTGACTACGCACAGCCTGCAGGGGCTGAGGTCAAGTGTGTATCTTCCCCCTTGATATGAGTTAGCTTATTCCAAGATGAAGCCAGGGGTCTTTGTTTAGGCATCACTGGGCACGCCAGGGGTTTAATTAAGGGAATTGTTCTAGAGTTAAGTACAACTTTCATTGTTCCCTTACTAACACTCCAGCCCCCTCCCCCTCCATTTCCCAACCTCGTGGCTTAGACTTCAAAATACAAAGATTTTTTTCTCTATATGACGTACAGTATAATATCAACATATAAAAATGTATCCTTTCACTGACCTGGGAAGAGACTTCGTTCACGTATTCCTAATTTATAGACGTTGTTTGAACGAAGGGCATAAAATAAAAGGATATGTCCGTCTGTCCGCTAGTTTCACTACCAAAACCACTTACCACTTCGATCAAATGTAACAAAAGAAAAGGTCTCCATTGAAATTCGCTTTGGCCAGTATCAGTCCATAATAACTCGTAATTAATTTGCATATGGCTAAACCCTAACTTCATCAACTTCACGCCACCATTATGCTATCCAAGATATATTTAAAATACATTATAATCTTCAGATTTATTGAGTGATTGATTAATTCACTAATTGTGATTTTACTGACAGACCACATGTTACTTTATATCGAAAGATATAACATAACATAAAAACATCTCTGCACGTCGTGTATTCGAATCATAGCAGTAAGCAGACATCCCATCTGTTTGGAGGAAATACGGTCACGCAGATTTATATTAATTTCAATGTAAGTATTTCCAGCCTGGCTTCGATATGAGCTGTCATATGAAACCAGCGTCATTTTTTTAACTAACGAAAATATTGTAGAGTTTCTAAGAAATAACCCGCCAGACACCTAAACTTACTGAGCAAAGCAAAAGTAATTCTGAAGGCACATGCCAATTAACAATACTAAAAGTGCACCGAGTTGTTGTAAATAATAATTTGCTGGTAGAAATCACAAATCACTGTGCCGAAGAATTAAACTAGACTACAGATCCAGCTGTTTTTTTATTTTATTTTCTGGATGTTATAAATGTGGTGCACTATTTATTAATAATTTTTTCAATAAAAATTCTAATAAATAACAAACATTCCATTGCAACCACTTATTAAAATATATAATCTAGCGTATTTTTTCCCGGTTAGTTCCAAACAACGCAGCATTGCATGGATCCACAAAAGTGCTTTAATAGGAAAAAATATATAATGTAATTTATCTGGGCAGAACGAATAAGACCACGCGACAAAGTTTATCCACTAGAACAGGGGTGGCCAACCCAAATGATCTTTCGGGCCACCCCTGCAAATGCATCATAACTCCGCGGGCCACATATAAAATTATATATCCCCATATTAGATTTAGATACATTATAGACCTGTTATATTAGATGTTCCAAGATGCACGCGCATCATGAGTTCGCAGAATATAGTTTAATTATTCTGCGAACTCATAACTGTAAACTCATGAATAAAACAGGCAATATCTGTCATATATTCGCAAGAATATTATTTTAAAATCAAAGTTAATTTTTTCTCATAATTTCGACAGATAATTTTTGAATATATGGATGCACAAATAATGTATTTTTTTAATACATTGGTTTTCACTACTTTGGCCATTATAAAATAAATATATTTTGTAAAAGTGTGATGAATCTCGCGGGCCGGAAAAATGTTCAAGGCGGGCCACATGCGGCCCGCGGGTTGGCCACCCCTGCACTAGAACATTATCACCGAATGAAGGTAAAGTCCTAAGAAGTATCAGGCCATATGACAGGTGTATAAGGGGTTGTATGAGATGAACTGTCAGCAGCACGCTCGAAACACCTTGTCTACAGGAAAAGAGCTTTTCGAAACTGACTGATAAGAGACTGATCCCACAGCGAGTTCGGCGGTGGTAGTGAACAGAATGTCTGCCTGCATCGAAACCCGGAAGTCCACCTTGTAAGCAGTTTCTTGGCGACAGATAATTTCACACACGCAAGGCAGCGTTTCCTTCCTCTACAGTTGTATTAGGCACACAATGAGGCAGATATCGTAGTCGGCAGCTTACAGTCTGAAGCCATAATAAAACCACCCCTGGTGTTATTAAAGCGACAGCCTGGTGGTAAGCTACCCTCAAAACAAAGCTTGAGAATATGTGACATTTTTAAATGCGCAAAGTCTGCTAGTTATTAAATTTGCCGCGTTTAAAGATTGCCACATGGACCAGTGGACTGGAAAGCAGAAACCGCAGAATCAGAGCCGTGTTCTTCCTATCTTAAGCCCAATGGAACAGAGAATCGCTTCCTTTTAAACACATCACCATGAACATAAAACGTCTACAACATTTACCTTTACTTTCTCTGATTCTCTGTTTCATCGCGAAAAAGGCTGAATTCTGCCCAACCATTCAAATCACCACAAACTGATTACAAGAGATGAAAATAAGACACGGTTTCCAAGCTTTTGTAATTGAATTTTTGCAGTCGGTATGCTAAATGACGTAGCATCGCAGGTGCTTGCACAGCGGTGGGCTCGTTGCTTGTTCAGACGTCATTAATAACGGGCCTACGTATTTAAACACAATACAGCACAGAATGAGAGAGACAAAGGAAACGCAATTTTGTGATTCCCAGCACGCGAATATTATTTTAATTTATTATGCCGACAACCGTCCTCGAAATTCTCTTCTAATCGTCTCCTACGCCCTGTGCATTTATAATTCTGTTATATCCTCCTTCATCAGTCTTCGCTCATTCGATCGAAGGGGCGGGGTTTTCCTCATCTTTCAACTATATCACAGCACTTAACTTTTCATGTATTTCGGTTTTTATTATTTTGCTATATCTCGCCAGTACATCTATCATAGGAACTTAAAAAGGCTTCCTTTACTGCTGAAACAAAAAACTTGAAATTTAACCATTTGGGTCCTATATCTTGAAATGTATCCCAGTTTCCTTTACGTGGTCCAAGAATAACCCGTCTTTTAAAGCCGATCGCAATGAGATCCGAACGTACAGGATCGAGAAAGTAATCCGTACGGCTTAACTCTTATTTGAATATGACAATGATTTTCGCCTGCAAAGATTATATAAAGTACCCGGGAACTTCAATACTTTTTTCCCTAGGTGATTCCCTATCAGAAATGTCACATAAACATGAGATCGGTTCTCAACTGTCAGGAAGCTACGGATGTAAATTAAAGAGAAGATCCGTTTACAGATGTATTTCCAGTGTGTCGGGGCACCTCACATTTCAGATCGGTAACCAATGGATTGGTCGTGGTGGTCCGAAGACTTGGCATATGCGGTTACCGGACTTAACTCCGCCTATATTTAAATGTATGGGGGCCATACGAAGAACATGGTGTATGAATGCCAAGCAATCAGAAGAAAAAAAGCAGAGTATCGACGTTTCGGTGCTACAAGATGCATGAATAACCCTGCTACTGCGGAGGAAATACCTCTACCAACTTTAAAGTCTGTCAGTATTTAAGTTCACTTTATCTTACTTTGATACTAGGAACGACCCGTTCTTCAAGTGCCTGAGCACTGCGGATCCCAACTTTTCGTTGGTTTGATCTATAGACATTCGGTAGGACTCCTTGGAAAAGCGATCGGCCCGTCGCAAGGCCTCTACCTGTACAAAGGACACCACAACACAGATATCCACGGCTTGAGTGGGATTCGAACCCACGGTCCCAGCGACCAATCGGCACAAGTCCCACGCCTCAGACCGCGCGGCCACAGAAATATAGAATTTAAAAACTGCCCTTGTTGTGTGGTTGTTCTCCTCCATTCTCACATTCAGTTGTTTTCTTACTTCAAATAATTTTCCTTTTATTCTAACTTTGTACTCCAGACTTTTGTTCATATGGCAAAAACAATTATAGCTGAAATTTCAGGTTCTCGCGGCTACGTGTATGAAGATGCTGTCTTCTGCACCTTGTAGACACTGACCGACGTTTTATAAAAGCTTACTGCCTCCAACATCAGGGATAAACATTTAGAGCTATTAAACCTGCACACCTGGACGTTATTGCAGTGCACACTGAATTCATGGGTATTAAGTGAAGGCGAATTATCAGCTGTTTCGACGCCATTAAGAACGGCGGACAATAGCAAGACGAAACTCCAGCCAGGTGTCGCTTACAAGCTGCCGCACGGTGCAACTTCTGTTTGGTATCATGGAGTCCACTGGCATGAAAGAAGTTGCCTGGCTTGTATCCTGCAACAAAGTTGATATTTTGAAGAGGACGAACTCGACTTACGTTGCTATGGAAACGTAGCGTTGTGGAAGCTTTCATCTTCGTTGCTTCGTATCGAAGCCAGCGTGTTTTGTTTCTTTTTAGTTAAGTGATGGTGACGTCAGGGTGCGCGGTGAGGCAAATCGGACAGCGAACAGCAGAGCTGCCGACTTGCCGGCGTACGTGCTGCTTCACACGAGCCACACAGTTCCGCACTCAATATGATTTCCGAACGATATGCAGGAAGTTATTCCAGTTCTGTTCAGGATGCGATATCCAACGCGCAGCCGAAAGTGTCCTCATTAGTCGTCTGCATCTCCGATCCTCGGCCTCGTTTCTTCCCTCCCCAAAAACCTCTTATCTGCCCAGTCCCCCCCCCACCCCGTACTTTCCCTTCGGGGTGTATCGAACGGGTCTTATTTTCCACTTCAGCTGTCACGGATTCAGATTAAACCATCTGGCCTGTCGTGATTCAACATCAATTTCCCAAACAATTCCTGCATTTCAGATACGTCTTAGGGATCCTTGGACGAAAATACTGATACTTCATCTCAAAAAATAATAGAACACGCATTAAAAGGACATACCGATTCGAACCCATGACTGGAAGGACTATGGTCAATGTGATCGATTATCGATCTTGACGCAAATCTAATACAAAAGGAAATCGTTACGGGTGACGATAAATTTATTGTCCTTAAAAAGGGAGAATGCCTTCGCCTGGTTTAATTTTCATAGTTTAAAAAAAATCTCCTTCCTTTTGCTTCACTTAACATTTGATCTCTCTTTCCGCTTTTACGTACATTTTTTCTTCCTCTAAGGTTTCAAGTCTACAGAATGCGTCATAACACATTACTACAAACGACTGACGATTGAATGTAATAGCTGACGACAGAAACCGAACACAGAAGATACGGTTCTTACACGGTGCTAAACAAATAATTGTTTTGAGGATAAAGTAGCATAAGTACACATACGAAAACACGTACTCAAGTGCCCTTGAAAGTTATAAGAAAACACAGTAAAGGATAAGGAAGGAAATTGCAGTCTCCTCAATCTCGAACCACGGACCAACTGAATGCGGATAATTAATTAGCCTAGTCGCTTTGTTGGCAAACGCGTACACGTCAGAGTCACGTTAATGAATTGAGAAGTTAAGAGGTGATACAGTATGCGAGATTACAGGTTACCACGGCGGCAAGCAGTTTATCCAACATTTCAGAGGAGCTTGCCACCTCCACTATCAGGGCGCTAGCAAGTACCTCTGGAAGGTTGGTAAACTTGTATCAGACTACGAGGTCTAACATTTCAGAAGTCAGTCATCTTCTTGTACAATATGTTTACACAAACGACTTTGTGACGACCGAGTAGCCTAATCACGATATAAACCTAATTAGTATTTGTCTTTTTTATACAAACATCAAAGTGCATGTTCAATCTGTTTTAAATTTAATTCTGAACTGTTTTGTTTGCTTCGCCCATCGGCAAACCGCAGATCACACGCACAGCCTCAAGTGCGAAGTCCCTTCACCAGTGCGTTTCGCTGTCAATCCCAATTGCCATCTACAAGTGGCGACGTACCCCGAAGAAAGAGTAGCATCTGCAAAAGTTATGCAGTGCGCATAAAAGATACGTGTAGCCAACTTGTTTTATCACATGATCAAAAAAAAACACTTCAAATAAACAAGGGTCCAATTTTGCATCCATGCAGACTGAAGGACACACACGTTAGCTACTGGAATGTGGTACACTTAAAAATAAATAAAATTACACACAAATTGTTTCAATACATTCGTTTTCCTTGCAGATTCTGAAATGTAGTTTCCGTTCATTCTCACACACATAAGCCCATCAATTAGAAAAATTTTTCGTTGTTTTATTTTGAAGTACACGTGATCTCACTGTAAGACCTCAGTAAATGAAGAGCTAAAACAAATCTTCCTTCACAATGCACGAACCCTTTCACAGAGAAACAACACGAAAGACAATGAAAATCCTACAACGAATCCCACAGATGAAGATGACGAGCGCTTAAGAGATAATGAATTCTGTCACTGTGCCATGGTAAACCCACGGGTTTCAAAGCCTACAATGTCACCTGATCAGGGGCACTGATTCGATTAAAGAACTTCAGAGTCTGGCTGTTAACGAACAACGGTTAATAATATAGATAATTTGTAATTCGGTTGCACTTGGATCAGTTAATAGTATAAAAACCCGTGCACTTATCTCAGGTATTAAATTCATCCATCACCCTTGAAGTAGTTCCCCTGGGAGTGAACACAACGATCCCATCGCCGCTGCCAAGCCTGGAAGCATCCCTGGAAATCTTTCTTTGTCAGCCTGTCAAGCACCATCTGCGATTCTGCCTGAATCTCTTCTATCGTCTCAAATCTCCTTTCCTTTAGCTGAATTTTCATCTTTGGGAAGAGGAAGAAGTCACACGGAGCTTAGAAAGGAAGTTGGGGTCGGTTCTTGCAAGATCTTTGAGCTCCTGACAAACGAGAAGTCGTAACTACCATTGATAATATTCATTATTGCCGAGTGGATTTATAATTCATTAATGAATCGACGTGAACTAAATCTCACGATCTTTTAGTGAATACCACTGAAAAGTTGAAGTGATGCCAGCAAACTGAAGAGACTTCTGAACCCCTTCGGTGAGATGAATATTTCGACTATTACACCGAAATTATGTCGAGCCGAAAGATCGTAAAGTAAGCCGGATGCCACACCCGACCTGCGAGCTAGGAACCTGCGACTCCCGCTTGAAGTCAACGCGTAGAGTAGTCGGGACTAAACCGTGCGTTCTACGTCCATCAGATTGTACCACAGATCACATGGGTGGGAGTGGATGCTGGTAAGGCAGCATGTCCTGTACAGACCGCAAACAGTGCTTCCCGGCGGCAGTGCCTTGTAACTCGCTGTCTCAGGTGATGTTTTTGGATTGCACAGTATAAACTGTATTGGTACATCGGATGAAAAAGCAAAGCATAATCCTTCATCCCATCCCCGTCAGCACAGACACTTGACAGGAGCCCCCCCCAACATGAAGAACCGAGAAGGGCTGAGTAAAATAAAGCGATAGAGAGAGATATGGAGATGAGAAGAATCAGAAGGAATGAAGTAAAGGAATAAGATGGGGGATGAACAGAATGATAACATTCTGAGAGAACATACGCCTACGAAACTGAGGGCGAAAAGTATGGGAAATTGAGAGGAGGCAATAGTTACAGTAGGAAGATGAATGAAGGAGAGAAAGTAAAGACAATACTATTTTGAAAAGTAGTGTTAGCACATCACAAGCATGCATCAATTTGGGTAATGTTTTTTTTACCCTTTTCCCCGAACGACCTGACTCGGTTCGTAAACGCGTTGCAATCTCGCACCGCCGATAATAAATTGCTCACACACGTTGCAATAAAACCCACTCGCTCGTCTCATAACGCCTGCTATTTTATATTCACAACTTGGATATTTCTTAATATCACATCTTGTAAAACACATAACACCATTTTCTTCTGCAATACTGCACGCTATAAATAAAGAAAGAAAAAACCTATGGTTCACATGTAACAGTTCCATATGCCACTTATTCTTGACGACATTTCATTCAACGGAGGGAATTTAAAAAATTGTGTCGAAGGAAAGCATTTCGATTTTAATCTGACTGTCACAATAATTCTTCAATTGTTAAATTTCGAGACTCGTCATCATTTTAAAGCTCAGTTAAGCCCCTATCGCCATCAGCTGTTTGTATGTGACGCATTTTTTTTTTAATTTCAGCTTTAACTTTGTAGCGTGATTCTTCAGATCTGGAATTGGTCTAAAATGAATATTCAGCGATCAGTAACTCCGCTAACGCTCCACAGCCTCGCCTATACTGAGATGAAACATTTAAAAGTATCACGAGTCATGATATTTTCGGGCCGCATTCAATATTACGCAATCACTGAACATTAAACAACTTGCAACACAAATGTGCGCATGAAAGCATTAATCAAACACTAACTTCCGTGTACAACTTCAGCTTTTGGGGATGAGACGAGTCAAATGTTGAGAATTGCCCGGCGCTTCGTCAAACACTGCAGTTTCCATTTCAGGGCTGTACACAGAACTCCAGTCCCGAAAACCTACGGCCAGGAACTCGTTTTTGTGTTCCTCAAACATAATGCGAGAGACTTTCTTTTTACTAAGACAAATGTTTCATATCGCCAGTAGCATGATTCAATTAATGTTTTCAGAACGGGTAGTGTTGCTGTCCATGATAAATTAGAAAGAAAATGACGAGGAAGTAAATGCAAGGAAATAATAATAAAAAAAAAAGGATTAAGAAAAATAGAAAGGAACAGGGCAGTGAAAGACGACAATTTTCGTTGCTGGTTTTCAGAACCATTACTTTGCCAGGTGCAAAGGATTACAGCATCAATTGCTGCTCGTACTTCCGTAGTTTCTCAACGTAACCTATGGCAAGACCTGACAGAGACCGGCGACCAAGTAACCAAACGGCCCCGGGCAGGGAAGGTGAGACGGGGAGAGGATTACGCATCCGCAACGTCTTGAGTGTTCTCAGCAGCGCGAAATCACTGTGCAAACGTGGTCCTGACGTCTCAGCTCTGAGCAGGTTTATTAACAATTCGCCCTCCATCCGTTTATTTTGCTCCAGGGTAACCAACCTCATGAGATTTGTAGATCTACATGTTGATAAACAGCGCAAACATACCAACACTTGTTAGCAATGTTCATGCATTCACGATATCACTTTCAACTTTCTTGCACTCAACATGTGTGTTAGACACGTGCTAATTCACAAAATCGTTGAGGCCCTGATGGTGTAGGCAGTATGTTCCTCAGAAACGACGGTGTCTACCTATACGCCCACATTTCGTTAATCACTTTGTTAGTAATGTTAAAAGGTTTGATTGGATTCATGTGGCTCAGGACAGGTACCGGTGGTGGACTCTTGCGACGACAGTAATGAACCTTCTGGTTTCATATAAGACAGAGAATTTCTCGACTATCTGATCGTAATATCAGCTTGTGGAGAAGAATTGTGCTAAAGGGAGTTAGAACCCGGAGTTTTCGTGGCGATGAAAATGAGGATTTTTGATAATATGAATTGTGACACCGTGTAGTCTTGCGAGAGGCTACCGGCTTCCCGAACGAAGGCTGTAACGTTGCAAAACTACACACCACAATTCCACACTTCAGATACGGCGATAAAGCGACATATTCGGAAAGACAGTTTCTTCACTGAAGGTGATCGTGCGACATTTGGCGACGTCTTGTATCTCTTTGCATTCGCAGTTCCCGCTGGCTGAAGTCTCTCGTGCCGGAGAAGCGACTTCTCACGTCGGCTGCAAAGATCGTCCCTGTAAGCTCTCACATCTCACTGCCGTTTGGAGCGGAATGTCACGTGACAGGACAATTTTGTCAAATGTGGAAAATCTTGTTGGTTGTGAACAGATGATCATTTGAGTGCGTCCCAGCCGTTGAATACTAATTAACTGTGCGACTCGACTGGGTCAGAATGGACTGCGTGAAAGAGTAACACATGTGTACGCCACTTCCATTTCGTGTTTCTGAAACTGTCTGCCTTCCAGCAGAAAACCAAGAATGATGTTGAAATGGTAACGGTCATCAATTCTATTCTGTATGCATATCTCGTCTGCCACATCCGTGCTACAATCCCCGCTCATCAAATGCTTAATTAATCTACGTAAGACTGATGACACATGACCGAATCTAAATTCTGGTATTTTTACGGCAAACTGCTTCTGTCTCGCGCGTATTCAACTTACAGGGACACTCAGAGGTCGCTTCCTCGACATGAAATCTGAGACTATTTACTTAATAAATTATAAATAGAGATCCATAATGGCCTACAAGAACTTTTAAATATAAATTATTGAGGTTTATCGTAAATTTAAATTCAAATTATTGAACTGCCCGCTGTTATATGCGTTTGAACAGCTCTTTTTTAAAAAAAATAACTGCGCAGAAAATGGTCACATACCGAAACAAATAATTGAGTCCTGTGGTTACAATTATTCGGTTGAGTGACTGTAGTTAATGAGGATGAGTCGCGTTCCTGCAATAACAAGCAACACTCGAGAATCTATCGCCTTTCTATACTGAAATTACTATGTCGGGTGGACCGAACAGGGCTGACCATTAACGACAGCATGACGTAGAGGAAACACCTGCGGGGTTTCGTCGTGTCCAGGCCGTCACTTGGCCTGTGACGTCTCTGTGGGTGCTCGGCAGCCACCGCAGATGCACAACAGAACTCATCCTGCCTTTACGAAATCGGAATGTTCATCAACGCGTTCACAAAATCCCGCCAACTGCATCCTACCCTAATGCATCTGAGTACAATCCACATCAACACGCTCTACTGCTTCAATAATCATTTTAATGGTATCCTACCTGCACAGACGCGCACCATCTACCTATTCATTTTGTTTGATCTAAAACTCTTGCGGCGAGCAGATTGAAAAGAATTGTCTCATGCTATCAGCCACGTCAAATTGTAAAATGCTCTGTCCCCTTCGTCAGATTATGGGAACAGATGGTACTTGAATCGTCGGCGAGATTTTACCATTTGACGTGACTGATAGCCCAAGAGCATTTTATTAATATCTATTCATGTGTTTACTCTTCCATTCATCCGTTCCTTAATCCCCTCTCCCTCTTCCTTTCTTGCTAAATGTCGTGTCTGAGTACTCAGTACTCCTGTTTCTCATCGGCAGGTAATAGGTTCAAATCCTGATGGAGGTTTTTACGTGTTCTTTTATCAATCGATCCGAATACCAGTGTTCCGCATTACAACAGACCACAACCGTTTCTTCCACATCCTTTTACCCTGACATTCGACTTTTCATAACGTACGAAGTTGAAAAAGTGTCATTAAACAAAGAACCAATTTTCGTTCTTTTATCTCACGCCTTTACTTTCTTTCCTGTTCTATAAATGTCTTCCTCCTATTCACTCTTTCTTTCCTTCGCCATTTCTTTTTCGTTTTCGATACCTGATTCCCGTCTGCATTTTTTATTTTCCTTCTTCCGCTTCATGAAGCAAGACACACACACAAGCATCTGTTACCATCCGGGCACTGAAACCCGGACCAATGTCTCAAGCGCTCACCGACCGGTGTTTGGCCGGTTTAATTAATCTCTTCATCGCCAACCAAAGAATTAGACGAAAAGCAGAAATTTAACAGCTTAGTTTTTGATGCTAAAAACTGACACCGGAAGTCCCCCCCCCCGGCGCTTTCTATGGATATACATTTCCGCCTAAGGCATGTTTCGAGCGTTTAAATTCTGACATCGACGGCGCCTCTCGACGCCCTAAGAGAACACGAAATTACTCTTCAGGGGCTGCCTAACACGATTCGATACTCAGATCCACGACGCTGATTTAATTCAGTCCCTTGCGAGTTTCAGGGATTCTTTCCGAAGGGTAATTTGTTCGGCCTGTGTTTCTTTGTCACGTCTCACTTTATAACAGGAGGAGGGGAAGCCGTTGAGCGTCTCAGCGCTCACCGGTTTCCCTTTTGATATTAAGGGTGTTGGAAACTCCGGTAAGACTCTACAACCAGCACAATGTGACAAATGTGGTCCTCAGTTCTGGATTCACTTTCCACTGAACATCTTGCAGATTCACAATAATAAAGCCTTCATATAATTAAAAATGTTTCATGTTACAAATGACATCTCGGTTTACCGTCAGTCGGGGAATTTGTTGTGTACGTCTACAATTGCTGATAAAAATAAATATCTATTATTTCTTTACAATGGCTTTGATGATGATGATAATAATATAGCACTAATATCGAGTATCTACAGCCCCATCACGATATGAAAATTCAATAAAGATACTTGTACTCGGCAAAGAATTTATTCAAGTGTATAATCTACTCAGTGCAGAACTTTTGTAAATCTGCAAATATTTTTAGTCCTGCGTCACTTCCGAAACCATCAATCAACGCCTTTTCCAACAGGTAATGACACTTATGATGATAAAAACAATAATAATACATGTCATCAATATATGTGTAAGAAACAACCGTACGTAGAAAAAAAAAGATAGGAAGATGCACTCGAATAAAGTTAGAACCAGAGTGAGGAAGATGCAGTCCAGCGCAGTAAGATGAGAGAAATAAGATCACGTATCTTATAGATAGAAGCCTGTTGTTCCAGTTGTGTTCAATCTTCAAAGGAAATATGCCGATAGAATTGACAAGTAGTCTGCTGTAGTACTCTGCACTGACAAATAATATTAAATATGTGTGGCATCAAGATGAGATCATTGTGATTCCGATATTGTTTGGGAGAACAAGAGAAATACCGCAGACGTTACTTCAAACATCAAAATTCGCGAAGGCAGTGGATTTTAAGACAAACGAGAAGTCATGTAAGCGAACACGACACAAATAATCATTGAGAGCTCGTGATTTTTCTAACAAAACACAGACGGAACACATAAAATATGTTAGCAGAGCGGTAGAGAATTTGGTTCAAACCCGGAATTAACCAGTTGGAACTCAGGTGAATTCCGATGCAATTCCTCCAAGGTATCAGACCGTAGTGTCCATCTCCTCTCACGGCCAATCCGATTCATCATTAATCAAAATCATTACTGAACCTCACCAACAAAGTTTACATTATTTTAAAGTCTAATTTGTGTCCTGTTTCATATAGGAATATAGGTCGGAGCTGGGCCTACGTCGTCCTAGCAGCGTGAGCCGAGGGGCGTGTTTCCTGTACCTTACACTGAACGTCCAAGTGTTCCTGACCAAGAACTGTCTGTGCCTTTAAAGTTCCAACGCCAGGATCGGGCATTCTCATTCAACCAGCCATCAGGCAGTTCGTTTAAGTGTCGAAAAAGGTCGCTGAGCGAGTTACGCAACTGAAAGCAGTTTGTTCAGAGATAAGATGTAACACCGTAGAAACGCCTTTTTCGGCTCAGAGGTTATACGCCCTGGCTAAACAGACAAACGCCTGCCTCAGCAGACTACAACGTACAAACACAAAGGACCTGTTCAATTCGGAATGATAAGAAATAAGGTAAGGATTCGTGGACTGAATGTCGAAACGCACGTCGTGTCAGAGAAAGTTATCAGTCACAGGTTGGTCCATCGTTCTCTGCCTCAGAAGCAGCTACACAAAACTACAGTAAGGAAGGAGGAATAGGGAAACAATACAAGAACGAATAACGCGAAGAACGGACATAAGGGAAGAAGAAGAAGCAATGTGAGGAAAGTATATAAAGAAATGGTGTAAAGAGAAAGCACGGAAATAGAAAGAGAAATAATATTAAATATGTGTGGCATCAAGATGAGATCATTGTGATTCCGATATTGTTTGGGAGAACAAGAGAAATACCGCAGACGTTACTTCAAACATCAAAATTCGCGAAGGCAGTGGATTTTAAGACAAACGAGAAGTCATGTAAGCGAACACGACACAAATAATCATTGAGAGCTCGTGATTTTTCTAACAAAACACAGACGGAACACATAAAATATGTTAGCAGAGCGGTAGAGAATTTGGTTCAAACCCGGAATTAACCAGTTGGAACTCAGGTGAATTCCGATGCAATTCCTCCAAGGTATCAGACCGTAGTGTCCATCTCCTCTCACGGCCAATCCGATTCATCATTAATCAAAATCATTACTGAACCTCACCAACAAAGTTTACATTATTTTAAAGTCTAATTTGTGTCCTGTTTCATATAGGAATATAGGTCGGAGCTGGGCCTACGTCGTCCTAGCAGCGTGAGCCGAGGGGCGTGTTTCCTGTACCTTACACTGAACGTCCAAGTGTTCCTGACCAAGAACTGTCTGTGCCTTTAAAGTTCCAACGCCAGGATCGGGCATTCTCATTCAACCAGCCATCAGGCAGTTCGTTTAAGTGTCGAAAAAGGTCGCTGAGCGAGTTACGCAACTGAAAGCAGTTTGTTCAGAGATAAGATGTAACACCGTAGAAACGCCTTTTTCGGCTCAGAGGTTATACGCCCTGGCTAAACAGACAAACGCCTGCCTCAGCAGACTACAACGTACAAACACAAAGGACCTGTTCAATTCGGAATGATAAGAAATAAGGTAAGGATTCGTGGACTGAATGTCGAAACGCACGTCGTGTCAGAGAAAGTTATCAGTCACAGGTTGGTCCATCGTTCTCTGCCTCAGAAGCAGCTACACAAAACTACAGTAAGGAAGGAGGAATAGGGAAACAATACAAGAACGAATAACGCGAAGAACGGACATAAGGGAAGAAGAAGAAGCAATGTGAGGAAAGTATATAAAGAAATGGTGTAAAGAGAAAGCACGGAAATAGAAAGAGAAATGAAAGAAAGAAAGAAAGAAAGAAAGAAATAAAGAAAAGCACAGAAGAAAGACAAATTAAAAATTAGAGAAAGAGAAAACGAGAGAAGAACAGAAGCGTAAATAATAAAGAAAGAAAAGAGAAATAAATGAAAGAGAAAAATTGATAAGAATAGGAGAAGATAAAAATTAAGAGACACAGGAAAACCGGAAGAAAGGTAAAGAAGACAAAAGGGGTTAGAGAAACACGCAAATAAAGATGAAAGGACGTAAAAACAGAAAGGACATACGCAGAGAGGAGATGTTCGCGGTGTCTGAACGTTGTGCGTCAATCCCCAGCGTCATCTCCGTAGCAATTGTTCGGACTTGAGGGCGAAGTCAGTTTTATGAAGCGAAGGCGACGGCCATCTACTGGACGGGCGGGCTCTGCTGGCGTAAGCAGTCAATAAAGCGAGACTTCAAAGTGAAGACGTAATTTGTTAGTGACATGAATCACAGCAGTGAAGTAAAAATAATAAAATGAGGGTTGGAGCTATTATTGACAGCAATTGTCCGCGCCGGACTCCCTGTGTCGAAGAGATGGTAAATAATTATACAATTACATATTCCATTTTTGTACGTAATTTCCACTAGCGCCAAAGGCGAATTATAGGTCTCAAAAGTTTTGAAACGATCTCAGAGTTTATAATAATTAAGATCTTAAACGTGTTTGTCGCCGAATTTGTAGGTACCATCACGACAATTCCGCACAGAATTTCGCATGGCTAGATTCAATGTTTCATTATTCATCACTAACTAACCGAGCGCTACAGTACATGTTTCGCGCAGTCGCCATGCTGTCGTACGTCCCACAAAACGTTATTTTAGCGAAAGTTTGACATTCTTCAAATATTTATTTCCACTCACAAATTTCAGGACCGTTACAACTGTTCCTTCCCTTCCACATAATCGAAAATATAAAATAAGGAAGTACTGAAGCCTTGTGTTGGGGAAAGTTTTAGAAATGTTTAAATGGATTCAAGATTTTTGAATTGGAACAGAACTTAAGGTTTAATCGTTTAAAAAGGCTTCTTTCAATGGAGTACGCCACTCTTTTATCTAGAATGGATAAATTAATCCTCAGGAAAACTGCTGAAATAAAATGTGATTCTTAGCGTTACAGAACTTCGGTTTCAAGACTAAAAGTTGACAAAACCGGACTTGCAAAGCTTCACAATCCTAGAAGCACAGAACCACAAATATCGTTGGTGGCAGTGAAGTGGCGAACGTGTAATGAGAGACAAGAAACACGTTCAATGCATTCTTATTGCCTGGAATACAAAACCGACTTATCTGGGAAGAGGGGGGGGGGGGGATCATCACTACGTGACAAAACAGTGCAACGCTACTAAGAGAGCGCCTCCATTTCTCAAGACGATAAATCATGCCATTTTACTTTATTTTCATTGAATGCTCAAAGAGCTGTAAGGAATGCAGTTTGGGACACGCCCTCCTGCGATGGGACCTGCATGTTCGTTAACCTGAACACAAGAACCCGCCAGAAGACTGTATCCTCAGCTACATGAATCCACCTGACACCCTTCTTTATGGTGCGTTTTAATATTATCCTCATATTTACGACTAGGTTTTAGAAGTGGTCTGCTCCATTTAGGAAATCCATTTCAAGTTTCGTTTGAATTTTTCGTGCTTCCGATATAATGCACACGCAAGGCAAATTGTTCAATTAATAAAGTTCTTCAGGACAAAAAATTCTCCTCAGAACCCTGATCTCAAACACCATCAGTCTGGAGTCTTCCCGTTAATGTGACAGACCACGATTCAAACCAATAAAAAATGTTCTTTCGTACATTTTAATTTTACTTTTTCGACAGCAGACGAGACGATAAAAGGGGGGGGGGGGGGGGGGGGGGGATCATCACTACGTGACAAAACAGTGCAACGCTACTAAGAGAGCGCCTCCATTTCTCAAGACGATAAATCATGCCATTTTACTTTATTTTCATTGAATGCTCAAAGAGCTGTAAGGAATGCAGTTTGGGACACGCCCTCCTGCGATGGGACCTGCATGTTCGTTAACCTGAACACAAGAACCCGCCAGAAGACTGTATCCTCAGCTACATGAATCCACCTGACACCCTTCTTTATGGTGCGTTTTAATATTATCCTCATATTTACGACTAGGTTTTAGAAGTGGTCTGCTCCATTTAGGAAATCCATTTCAAGTTTCGTTTGAATTTTTCGTGCTTCCGATATAATGCACACGCAAGGCAAATTGTTCAATTAATAAAGTTCTTCAGGACAAAAAATTCTCCTCAGAACCCTGATCTCAAACACCATCAGTCTGGAGTCTTCCCGTTAATGTGACAGACCACGATTCAAACCAATAAAAAATGTTCTTTCGTACATTTTAATTTTACTTTTTCGACAGCAGACGAGACGATAAAAGATTTGAAATGCAGTTGGCAAGCATTAGTTTGCTGTTAATTCCTTCGTGAATATAATTTTGATTTCTGAATCTGTCGTAAATCCCCTTCTTTACAAACGTCGAAACACTAATACGACCAAAAATGATTAGACTCAAAATTAAATAGAAATACGATGTAAAAATAAATAAATTTGGGGTGTGATGAATGTGGATTGAATTCATCCGTCTCAGGACAGGTTACAATGTCAGGATCTTGTGAACAAGACAAAAATACTTCAAAGCCATCAAAGGCGGGGATTTTCTTCATCACGTGAAAAACGTACTAGCTTCGCAAGAAAAATTGTGCTCCATGGATTTTGTCACGTAAAATTAAGGTTCTGTTAATGAACTTCAATTTCAAAAATCGTATTATTAGCACTGAAGAATTAATTTCTTTCGCGGAAAGTTACTGCCACCTTTTTCCCTCTTCCCATAACACGGTGTAATGTTACTTTGACTGCCAATTCATCTCTTCAAGATGTTTACGATATCCAATTAAGTTTTATCGCTCTGTCATTATCACAGCTATTCTGCAACATTAACAGGGCGGTGTTGTTTTATGCTCCCAAAACAACACCACGGCAAAGCGGCTTTTCGGTGCAAATAACGAAATTATCTTGCCTATTATCAACACGATTACCAGCGAACTCAACGTACTCTTGAGTTCTTAATAACGCTGAAGACGATGAGTAACATTTATGACTAACACTGTCATCTCAAAAGAGGCGAAACACCTCCATCTACACAGTCCACGAGCGTTCTTATAAACCTCTGCATCAGTTTTACTTTTTCATCATTAAAGCAGATAAGTTGGGAAACTGTAAAGTCGTCACGAACACACGCATGACTGACTTAATCATTTCAATTAGAGCGTTTCGCCAAAATAAGTTTTTAATTAACACGCAGCTCGATTCTTCAGCTGGCAATACAATCACGTACGGATCTGGTGTAGCAGAGGTGCAAACACTTTTATTCTTGGTCTATTTCAAAGCGTGGCGTCGCATCTGAATACTTTCCTGACGTATTCATGACAGTTCTAAGCTTCCTTTATGCATGCCTGTAAATTACAGTATTATTCTGGTTTACTACAGCTGGGAAAATACTATTCGTTTTCTTTCCCCATTATCGATTAATCCTTTAAAAGTACATAAAAGTAAATAAATACATGCAGCGCCTAATTCAACAACCAGTGACTGTCCTCTTTGCCGACAGAGTGTATTTACATCGGTTTTGTATAACTTTCAGAATAAACAGGTATTTATATCCTTTCACAGCGCCGACAAACTGACTAGCTAACCAGTGGAACGCTGTGTTACCTATGCTGTAGTCTGAAACCTTATTGTTTAGACCAGCTTTGGCTTCAGAGAGTTAAATAGTTTAGGAGTAATTGCTTTTCTTCACGCCAGGTTACGCCAATTACAATTACGTTCTTTTCCATTGAATATAGTCGAGAAATTATATGCATAATTTTTAAAGTTATGCATGTACAGTGTGGGTGATTAATTAATTAATTAATTATCTTCTATTTAAATACTACATAAAGCCATTAATTTTTATTGCTGTTAAAAAAACATGCTCAGTCCAGAGAGAGATCTGTACACTACTTGAAGTTAACAACACAGACAGACACGGTCCTCGGAAAACGAACGGCGCGCTCTCTATATTGGTACGTGAATCAGCAAAGGTTCAGTATTATTAGTTCAGCGTGTTGAACAAACGAATGACAAAGGACTGTCAAAATGCGAAGTCCTATCCGTGTACCTTCAAAGACAACATGTCAAAGCATTCCAAAACTAAACAGCAGTGCCGGCTGATATGACCATGTCACAGAACTTAATTTACAACTTAAGCCTTGATTTAACACAGGGCTGGCTCAAACAGCACCCGGGGAAATATCTGTTCAGGTCGTGAAGGGGCGACATCGTGGTGATAGCACTGGTTCTCGTCGCACAGCAACACACAGCCAAGTCTGTCCACGACAGGGATACGGGGAAATTCGGAGAATCAGAACAAGCAGGTGATGACGAAGAACAGGGGTTGATCATCCAGTATTCAGCCCGTACCGCAAAGAAAACACAACTTTTCACCATTACAGAGATCAACTGGATAACGCTGTTTAAGGAAACCTATTAATACACTCTGGGGGCAGAATACAGAGTTACTGAATGCTGAAGAAAGTGGTACATATATTTACCACTGGTCTGTAGATGCTTAAGTGACCACTGTGCAAATTGCAAATACTCCAGACTATACTATTTCTTAAAAAGTTAAAAATATCAAAGGAATTAAGGAGCGAGAAAAACAAATATATTATAAAGAAAACTAAGAAAAATGAAAAATATTAAGACAAAAGAAACCAATGAAAGAGGGAAATCAATAAAAAAACGAGATATTTTATACCATTCCCACTTCTCTGTTGTTCAGGAAATCAGTTATATATAAACGTTGTTATTTGTAATTGCATGCGCCTAAAAGATACGTCATTCAGATTAAATATCACGTGTGACGTCATGCTTCCAATAAATGCCCCATCCCGGACGGGGCAGTTTTTCTCAGGTGCACAGAAAACATATATGACAAGTGAACAGAGATCGGTAAAAGATAGGAAGCAAACCAATGAAAGAGGGAAATCAATAAAAAAACGAGATATTTTATACCATTCCCACTTCTCTGTTGTTCAGGAAATCAGTTATATATAAACGTTGTTATTTGTAATTGCATGCGCCTAAAAGATACGTCATTCAGATTAAATATCACGTGTGACGTCATGCTTCCAATAAATGCCCCATCCCGGACGGGGCAGTTTTTCTCAGGTGGAATGAAAGTTCGGAAATATAAACACTGGCGAATCGTAATAGAAGAACAGAATTCTATCTGAGTGTACATTTACAAAGTTCTTTAAAGCAGTTGTGTGATGTGATTAGATTTCAAGTCATATCTACCTGGTTGCGAGGAAACGCCTTGTTAAGTTAGCCTAGGAGCATGACTTGGACACTTTATGTCAACCCTGGATGGAGTTTTGACGTCATCGGATGTAACGACTCACAATACCGAAGACATCTCACGGACTCAAAAGGGACTCCAGCGTCTCGATACATCAGTTTAAAAGAAATCAGGGATTATTTTCGCTTTTATGTAGAGTAAAATCTATCTAAAACAAATTTGTATTACACCGAAAATCTCTTTTTTTTATCGAACATGTCAACGGTACAAAGATCAGAGTAAAGACGAATGCAAACAGCTCTAATAAAATGAAAACTTTCAATACGAAAACAGAAGGAAAAAATAATTTAAGGGATATTTATTTTCTGTTAAGAGACATATAACTTTTATCAGTATTGTTATTTCAAGCACTGATCATAGGGGGCGTTTTTGTGTGTCAAATGCGTAAGAAATTAATCCCGACCATCAATAAGTACAATACTCCATTACACTACAAACTCTGAAATAAAGTTCATAAGAACAACGAAATGCAATTGGACCGACTGTAAAAAGGCAGAGAAGACATCAACAGAACATTTTTCGGACAAATGTTTCAAATACGGAAGCATTATGTATCCAACGAAACGCATAACGACAAAATTTCATAATATAGTCATTTTCACGACGAACAGTTTTTATATGAAGATCGACAAAGTTATATTTTAACTAAATTCTACAGACTCGATCCTTGCCATAATCAGACTCGCCTCACAGCTTTCGGTGCCAAATGCAGCCGAAATCCATTCAGTAATTCAGACGACGTAACACAAAGGCCGAAACGCGGTCTCCCTACTACGCGTATACTTTGAGAAATTCGTACAGAAAGAAACTAGAAACAGATATCGTATGGAATGAATTCTCTGCGAAATAAATGCGGGGGCAAGACAGAAAACCTACTTCATATTAAAGTTCGTATCTGATCATCACGTGGGGGACGGGATCTGAGATCATTAACATGGATACTTTACACTCACTTTATCAGAGTTAAAAACGAAATATCGCAGGCCCCCCCCTAATACAAATTCCTATTCAGATGCTAATGTATACTGATCAGGGCCCGCGAGAGATATGCAGCCTAGTGCATCGTAAAAAGCTAACTCCAGTACGTACAGATGCAGAGAGAGCTTACATCAATGTGAGTATCCTCCCCTTAGGCGGTGATAATATGCAAATAGTGTAGTCTAATTATAAGGGGCTGCTCCTACGTTTACGTGATGACCTTGCCAAGTCCGCCATTTTAAACAAACGGTCATAGAGCATTCATCCGCGGCTTTAGTGGGTTCGATAAACAGAAAATACATGTGTTTTGCCTAATTTTCTTGTCTACACAAAAAAGGCAGGCTAATGTTGGCATGTGCCTCTCGTCTGCCAGTAACGTTTGAACCGATATATTTTCACGAAACTTTGTACAAACATCGTAACACTACAGACCACTTCCCCATTACGCTTTTTAAATGTATACGAAAAGAAACGAATTTATGAAGTCTATGATAATGCATGGCATTTCTTCATAATCTATAACATATAAACTTAGCAGCTAAGCTAAAATTTCACTCACGTGTCAATATTACCTCTGTAAAGTTTTCATTAACTGCAAATCATAAAGGTTGGAATTCCACTAATTCATATATAACAGAACCCTTCCGGTTAAACAATGTTTGTACATTTTTGTACAATGAACTGTGTGTGTGTATTCTTCCCTATCGCACTCCATTTTCACCTCACAATAAAACATTAACGGATACTTGAAATAAGATATTCCATGACATCCTCGCAGGTCCGCGAGAAAGGACCTCGCAACACTTTTTTAAAGATCAGAATATTTCTGCAAGGCTTGACGCATTCCAGTTAAAATAATATGAAATTTGTCACCACTTTTTTTTCGCAAAACATTAATCAACGACACAGTAAAAATTAATTTATAGTAAGTTAAAACTTCGGGGAAACTTTCAAGTTAACTGGCAACGAGGATTGGCCGATACGACTCATCAAATATTTTTGGTACGTAACGCCATCCAAATCCGTACACGAGGTCCGCTGATACAAGAGTACAAATGAAAGAAGGTGAAACGCTAATAAGCTCTATTCACGCACGTAAAAATGGCTTCAAATTCTGCCGAAGCTTCCGCCCCCCCCCCCCCCCCCCCACTCCCGGGCTCTACTAAAAGTCTAAATGGTGAAAGCGACAAAATTAGAGAAAATCTGATGTCTACTCACACGTAACAAATCTACCTAGCAGATTACATGTGCACGATCAAAGGCATGTCCTGTTAATTTTCTGTCAAGTTAGAAATTCACAACTTCCTCTCCATTTAATCACATTTTATGTAAGACATTGAATTTACTTACGAAACACTGTATTCGTATTTCGATGTTGTCTTCATCGTAAAAAATCTGTATATTTTAATTATTCACTTACCATTTTGCATTAGGTAACCTGGCGAAGTATCAACGCAAATCAACGGAGAAATTCATTTCGGTTGTCACTTACCTTAAAGAAAGAAACAAGTTTCTTTTAACATCTCGCAGGGCATTTCAAGTCGTTAATTAATTTCATCAAGTAGTCATATACAAAGAGATATGAATAGTCCTGTGAATTAATTACAACGCCGTTCGTCGTATCGAGGGGGGGATGCCCTTCCGACAAGCAGGCAAGAGCTATTCATGTTACCAGATCCATTCTTAGCCCCAGGCTCTCAAAAGATGACGTACAAGGAACACAGCACAGATGATCGTGTAAAATCAAATTACTAAACACGATAAATGACAATAAGTCGAGAAAATTGGCTCTTAATCCTTACTACAGTAGCAAAATAGTTCATTCCTCCTCTCAAACACTTAATAAGCGAGACCCTTGTCACCCTAAAACGTCTAAGCGAGTCCTAGGGTTGAAGACGGAGAAGACACACACAGAGTTATCGAAGAAAGATGCGAATATGAGCTCGGTCCTTTAGAAGTTAACAGTTGCTCAGATAGTGAACGCATTCCACGTATTTCATGGAACCAGAATGTTCATTGCAGTGTTAGCAAAAGCCCGTCACCGGTTCATATCCTGTGCCATATGAATCTAATCTAGACACTCCATTTTAATATTATCCTTCCATCATGTCCTTGGTCTTCAGAGTGGTCTTTTATGTTCAGGTTTTCCAACCAAAATGTTATACTGTACGCATTTCCCATCTGGCGAAAGGGCTAAGATGAAAAAAAAAACAGTCGTGAGCAACAGATGTGGTCCTCCGGCTTGGGAATAGTTAGGGATGCCAACATCACACCACAAAAAACAACGTGTTTAGAAGTGGTAATCGTCAAGAATGACTTTTAATGTGTAAAATGTTCCGCTATAACAGGCAGATCGGTATAATGCACAAATAATTCTTTGAAAGCAGTTACAACCTTCCGTTCGCCTGCTTTTAAACATCGAGTCAATGTTAAGCTTAAATTTTACATTACTTCAAATTTGATTCTGTGGCGCAATTACTTTCAGAATCCCATCAAACCGACACAAGGTCTTCCAGCAGCTCACGGACAATGAATATCGAATGCACAGTTTTTACGGCCCCCCCGCCCAACCCCCAAAGCTCGAGGACCACCCCTCGTCTGCTACTTAATAAATATGCTGCATTCACAGCTAATCTCCATATCTGGAGGCCTTCTCGAACATACGCAACCTGGCACAGCGCCATGCTATCTTGACAAGGGGTACACTTAACAAGAACATTTAAATTATCTGCTACAACTAAACAGAATTCGACTTCTAAATACAGATCATGGACTTTCAAAAACCGTATCGATTCGTGGGTGTACCTTAATACATCACATAAGATAATTCGAACAGCAAACGTTTACAAAGCAACAATGATTAAATGAATAACGACAGTGATTCAAACACACGGTGTTTTATTAACCTCACAAAACACTCCTAACTGCGTTACATTTAGTAACAATGGAAGAATACAGCTTTGAGAACAAAGTCACTACGTTAGACGCATTAGTACATCAAATTTAGGCGTTTATTTAGCGTAATTAGTCTAAAGTTGCTGAAGTTGTGGCTCTAATCTGTCTCTGAATTAACACGGAAATTCCGCGGAGTGCAGAGAAATTTCCCTCGTACTTAACAATACAAGAAGCATTTGAAACAGTCGCCAAGAAATTTCGGGCGGGATCCGCTGTGTTGATGTTTTTGTTCCAACACTCACTCCTCTTCCCCCGCTTTACACATACAACACAGCTCTCTCTATCTAATAACCTTGGTCTGTTTTAGAGGACACAAGCACTCAAACGGCTGACATACACACACGATGTATTACCCAACCTGAAAACATTTCTTATTCCATCGAAAATCCGTCAACAAAGATATTCCAAGGACATGAAGATCTCAAACATTGACCCACTCTACCGAAAGGAGTTAAGGATGAAATATCTGACATTCTATTGCTGTGACCTCTGTATTTAATCTTAAATGCCTGCTATCAATGTCGAGGGCTATAAGTGAAGGTCCATCATGTTCTCTTCGTTAGTCAATGCTTGCTATTGAACTTGGCTTGGAGTTATACGATACCTGTAGGACCAATTTACAGTGTTTGGTGACCGAAATCTAACGATTAAACCTATTACATAACTACTTATCACTATTTTCAGTAACAGAAATGTATTCTTGTAATCATAATTCTTAGAGGACTTCAAATGACTTCATATCAAACAGACCTTCACAAAAATCAGCCACAGAGTGTTTTTGACATAGAACAGAAGCCAGAAGTTGAACGGCAGACGGAGAACCAAGCTAATGGGACCTAATAATCTAATTCCAACATAATGATATTAACAGTTTTAAACTCACTGGATATAAACTACGACGCAGAGGACAATAGACTAATTATGGCCTATAAACGAGAAAGTAACATCAGGGCGAAGGAAAGGGCACACTGAAGTTCTTCATAGTTACTAAAGTTCACGCAATAATTTAGGGTTATTATAAATCAAGGGTGATAAGTTGGGAATGACAGGGATAATATTAAAATTTACCTCACATAAATGGTGTTTGATGATGTGGTTACAATTTTACTGACCAGTATTACCTCTTTTGAGCACGGAAATTTACTTTGGGATTTCTTAATAAGTTTCTTTGGCAATAAAGATCCTGTACAGGAAGTTAGTTACGTGAAATAAACTTCTCTTAACTAGACATTAACCCACTGATTCCCAAACTTTTTCCTTCATTACCCAAAATCGCTTATCAGAAAGTCCTTTTTACCCAGTGACTGCACAGAAAACATATATGACAAGTGAACAGAGATCGGTAAAAGATAGGAAGCAATCAATATGTTTGATGCAATGTCTTTATTTTAAACATCTCTAAACATTTTAGCAGCCACAACAAATTTAATAATTATTCACCATGAATATTTCATCACCCAGGTCCCAGCTAATGAGTATAATGCCACTGCTCCATATTATTTACTAGTTTCACAAAATTGGGAGCAATTGGAGACAGAGAACACCTCACATCCTATTCAGGGGTCAGCAAAGTTTTGTTTTGTGCTCTTTATGAAGGCAAGAGTGGAAAATCCTATTTCACACATGCAGGTGCTCGAAAACTGCAATAATTGCATCACGGCCTCCCCAGCTTCCACAAAATATTCATCGTGAATTTTTAACCAGAAAGACTCCAAATGGCCCTTTAATTCTTCAAATATAAAAACCACTTTTACCCCTTTTTTGGGTAATTTACTCAGGTTTGGGAAACACTGCATTAACCCGAAAGGAGTTATGAAACGGAAGAAGACATAGGTCGACGTTAAGATCTACGAGATCTCGTAGAACCCTTGTACGTATGTTTCATGATCACACACGAACAGACCACATGTCACAGCACTACGTAGCAGAAAGTCGTGTGGGCAAGTCCTAACAAGCACCTGGAGCAGAAGACTTCGACGAAATGAACGCCTCTGAAAGAAATCGTTCGTAGTGAATGAACAGTCACTTTTCAGTGCACAAACACAGTACTGCAAGGTACTGAACAGAGCAGAGACCAATCGATGAACGAGTTGCGGTCGAAATACACAAAAAGATGATGTACCAATGCCCCGATAGGAAATGCTTACTCAGATGTTTAAAATCTAATCACGCAACAGATACCGCACACCAGAGCCAGAAATGTATTTCATAAAATATGTACCACACTCAAAATATGACGTGTCTTCTGGGACGTTGCGTCGAGTAGCCAGGCAGACAACATCCGACGTTCCAGAAGCGCTTACTGTATCCATAATCAGAGTTCAAACCACAGTTTTAATAACACCTGAAAGTCCGATAAGCACCAAACTTTTGAGAAAAATCTTATACCACGATGTTAGTAATTTTTAAACGCCCGGTTGGAACCCAATCCGGGCCCCTTTGATGAAAGTGACGACCTCGTGTGTTAATTTTATTCTGTTTACATTTATGAGTCGTCATAAATGTTACTTTCATGTGAAGACTGGCGAGCATAAGACAACAGCGTTCGGTTTCGTAGTTTTTAAATAAAATTCAGTATGGATAAGGTTAACTATAAATCGATTGCGATAACAGAAATCTGCATTCAGTTTGCGTGACAAAGGCTACATTTTGCCTTTGTCTTTCGGGCACGGACATTTATGCATTTTTCTTAATATAATTACCGCGTGCAAGGGAACACTGCGCGCAGATACGTGCTTGGGTACGCGCTGATACGGGAATAGCCTGTAGTTTATAGTTCCAAACGTTCAAACGCAACTCCATAATCTGTTTACGGTCTATAAATTGGTATTTTAACTAAGTACCATTCTTCATTTTAATAAGAAGACTCTTCAACATCGTTTATTATAATTTCGACAAACTGTTTTAACCTTTTTCGACATTTGACTTCCCCCGAGAGCTGACATCAAAATAAACCCCCAAAAGTCGGTTCATTGCAACAAAACAAAGATGCAAATGGCGCTTGACATAACAGAACACTTTATACACCAACGTTCTTAAGCTGATTGGCCCGCAAAGACACGTGACACTAGATGCGCAGAAGCGTAAATATTCGGTGCACCAACAGCTCTCCTGCCTTGCCGACTCGGAGAGAAACGTACATCACATGAGTAGACTGCATCATGCTTAATTAAAAAGAAAAGAGCAATCTACATCTGAAGAATTGACAGCACGAAGTTTCGTGAGTAGGGCTGGAGGCAATACATTTTAATCACATGCACTGTTCATTGGAGACTGTAACACACAAAACACAGGAAAAAAAATGCAAATTTAAAAGCCTGAATTAAAACTTTGTTCAAACCAAAATGAGGCAATTCTTCCAAAATAAATAACCATACTCCAGCTGTAATCAGTTCGCCAGACCGTGTCACATCTTTCGTAAACAGTTATGTGACAATGATTAACTGATTACATGACAATTTTGATTCGAGACTTTCATCTTTACCCTACGTGTATTTCTTACGAAATATCACACGTTTCGAGAGTTCCCTCTGCTTCTATCTTCAGGCTTTCGTTTGAATGACACATTTTAAGACTTTTATCTTTGATATCATGACAAACAAATCTTTTTTAGGTGTTTGTGTGAACGCAAACCTATAAGGAATATAAACTATAACAGATATATTTGGATTCCATTATGAGCAAGTACGTATAGTGCTGCCGCCTACCTGCACACTGCAGAGACTGAGAGAAACTCTATAAGGTTTTTAAAAACCGGTCTGAGCTGTATGTTTATGGCTGTGACAATAAGCCTCCCAACCATATTAATAAGAACAGTTATCATAGTTTTGCTAGGTCCATGTACGACTGTAGGAAGGAGGAAAGTGGAAGGGGAGAGCAGGGGCCCAAGACATACAATAAACTTAACACATACGGGCTTACGACGTTGCCAAGTTGAAGATAACTTACAATCCTACGCTAGCTGAACGGTATGCATTTTAAACAGACATGGTAAACACAAATGGCTTGTTTGGTACCTTTTACAAGAATCGACACTTTTGTCTCGTCCTTAAACACCGCTCTCAGTGTACGATATCAAGAAGGATAAACATATATGGACTTCGTTGAGATGAATACAAAGGATCGCAAACAGACTTTTATATAAGCATACTGAAAAGTTTCACCAAGCGTTGTTGGAACGATTATATAGTCGAGGATGAAATGGGCTGACACGCATGAAGAAAATACGAAATGCATACAAACTTGTGGCAAGGAGGGAGGACTTCGGGAAAGCTAAGAACAGACGCGAGGTTGCTATGAAACGAATATTAGAAAGATGCTGTGTGAAAGCGTGGAATGAATTACACTGGTACCGAAATGTCCTACAGGACTTCTTGGCTGGGCAATTACAGACTGCGGTGTCCGTTTTGGCTAGTCGTAAGTCTGGTCGTGTCTTGGAGCAGCACACGTTTGGACTAGCCACGCTCCTCTGTTCCACGTTTTCTTTTGTCTTAGTCTTCGGGGATTAAGCAAACTTAATTCCTTCACAGGCTCAAAATCCCGTTTCCAGTGTCTTCACAGGCTTACAATACCACGCTGGTCTCGGCCAACATCCTTTTGCCAATTTTCGGTACTTCCTCTAAGTTAGTAAGCTCTGTAGCTCTGTTATCAGTCTCTGGTTTCTCATGCGTGTCAGTGTTGAAAACGTTCTGCCAATGGGTTTTGTAAAATTTCTAATTTCTGCCAGTTCAATTCATATTTCTGCAAATAATCCATGAAAGTATCTCACAATATCTTCACCCCTCTATCTTCACACACACTTTGTATAATTTCAAATTTGTATTCCTAAATAAGTGACTATCTGAACAGATCAAGTATTCAACATACCAGTACAAACGTTTACCTTTTTCTCTGGCCATCTGGAATTTTTATATTTCTCTAATTACTCAATTAATGTAGTCCTACTTCTATATTTCATTAACTGATACTTAAACCTTAACCCTATTTAACGTTCGGTGTCAACTACAGATCTGTGCATAATTCCCTGACAAAATATTATTTTCGTAAACAGCATTAACCAACTGACGTCTGTAATGGAGACACATTGTGTTTTCTTTGCGGTAGAAACTTGATTATATAACATCAGCTAGGTTAGATTCGTGCTTCAAATGATGAATCGTTTCTTATTTATTTATAATACTGTTATACGGTGTATACGCACCAATATTCGGCATGAAATTGTTATTAACATTTACCCTGTTAATTTAAATTTGTGTCATCTGGTGTCGACAATACAAGTACACGGCATCAACACTTCTGTTACCACGGTAACAGCAATACTGCACACAAGCCAAGTAGGCTGTTCTACTCAGGGTCCAGAAGTACTGCAGAACACAACGCAATGCAATATTTCACATCTAATATCACCACGCAATGCGGGGGATTTACATTTCAGTAATAATGAAATCCTTGTTTCTGGTACTGCAGCAAAGGAACCAAGGTTCGTGTATACAATTTAAGCAGAATTCGGACTTGCAGTACATTCGTTACATTCCTGATCCTGTCGTGACAACTATCTAAGAACACAAGGGCATTCCAGACACGCACGATTCACTTCCTCAATTACAAAGCAATTCCCAAATCTTGGAACCAATATTTCAAAATTAAGATCCCTTGAAGCTCATAATCCAATATGGAGGACAGTAATTACAGGTCTCCAACCCTAGCAGTTAATTTAATTAATTGGTAACTGCGTTAAGCCCTTGCCTGTTGCAATTACATTTCGACCTGTTTTGTACAATAAAATCGAATTGAAAGCCATACTAGCAGTTGATGTGATTTGTGAGTTGAGGCCGGTCGCTGTAATGAGGCGTATGATTCATGAGATGGAACAGTGTATGGACTAGTTTCTGCTTCTTTCAAACATTTCGGAGGGAAATATATTTTAACAGAACAGTCACGCAGTAAACACTGACGGCAGTTAAAGGATATAAGACTTGAGGTTCTCACAGCGCAATAACCCAGAAGACAGAAATCTTCAGTTAAAGGATACATTTAACCGAGCTTAAAGAAATCGTTTTCCAAACTTTGTGGTACTCCGTTCGAATCTCAGTCACACAACCGAATAAACTGACTGTGAAATTCAACTATTTTCCTCAGTCTCGCCAGGCGAATGAAAGGACAGAAACAAGCAACGACAGTGTTGTACCAAATCTTAGCTTACTCACTATTCACGGCCTTCCATAGATTATGGTCTTCCGCGTTGCATAAAAACTTAGTAAATACGACGAAAACTTTGGAGCAGAAACACCGCTGCATCCCGTTCTGCACACGAATCCAGCTTTCACAACCCTACAAAATTACAGCTTCTTATAGGAAAGCGGCCTCAAACGAGCATTCTTTTATTTGAACAGAAATTAAGCCCAAGAATCGTCGTAAGACCAAACACATGGGAAAGAATCTTTCTAGAGAGGTGAACACTCACTGCCATCTTTTACGTAACTCGAAGACTCTCTAACATGTATACCGGAGGCTGCCACTGGGCGCCAAAACCTGAGCGAGATGAACCCAGTCACACCTCCTCCAATATTCACGTTGATGTTGTCTTTCTATTCATTACCAACTCTCCCAGCTACTATTTTCCCTTCACGTTTTCAGACAAATTTTGTGCAATGTCATCGTACTCATGCGTGCCAAAGGCCTCGTTCATTTGATCAGCATAATAGCATCCGGTGGAGAGTGTATACTGTAAAATTCCTCGCTATGCATTTTTATCCAGCTTGGTGTCACTTCATCCCTCTTAGATCCAAATATTCTCCTCAGCGCTCAGTACTGTTAACGCTCTCGGTATGGCATTCTCTTAGAGTGAGAGGCTAAACCTCACGCCACTTCAAAACAACAGGAAGAATTAATCTATTCGTTTTTAGATAACAGACAGGAAGATGAAAGATTGGAAACAAACGTTCCGTGAATGTAATCTGTGTAATATGGACGAAAGAATTACTGAACTGTCTCACAGAACACCCTTCAGATTCAAGACAGCGTGAAACAGTCCGAAGGCTCCAGCTACATTAATGTCTGATACGATCAAAGAACGTCTGAGACGGCCAAATGCCCAGAGGAATAAAGGAAGAGTGGGGAATATCCAAATTGTAGAGAAAGAGAGAGGAAGTTAAGCGACGATGATTCGCCATTAAACACGTCTTGTTTGCCCTGAGTTATGTTAGAGGTTGGCAGGATGGAGTTAACTCTTTCGTGGTATGACGTAATGTTAAAAAAAGAGTAATAAAATGTCTTTGCTGTTTCCGAAGTTAAAATGGATTACGTAAACCTACGCCCCTCAGTACATAACGTTGTTGTTGTTGTTATTATTCATATTTTTTTCTCTCCTCACAAGTTTTCCTGGTAATGTTCCTCTTGAACCAATGGTGAACCTTTCCACTCTGTCTTCAAGTAGAGAATCTATTGAATGTTTTCCTAATATTTTCCCAGAAATTTTTAGCACATTAGTTACAATTCCTGTGGCTCTAATGACACAATATTTCATGTTCCACATTCGCTGAATTTCTGTACTTATTTTTTGTATTCTAATATATTTTCGGGCTCCCTCTGTATTACATCCGATGGTATTGCTACAGCTATCAGTAAGCAAGTTTTATCTTAATCATCATCATCATCATGTTGATCACTATACAGCAACTTTTATGTGTGTGTGTGTCATCTGGCGCAAGACAGGACCAACGAGTCTGTTATCACCTCGATACTTAACCTTCTTTTGGTTCCATAAAAGGCGCGTAATTGCTTGAATAGCTTAATAAATACCCGCTCCACAGCGCTGGTTATATTTCTGTTTATTCGAAGACTTAATTACAGTAGAAATAAAAGAGTAATCAAATTGTTATGATTAAAGAAAACTAAAAACTTGAAGGGTCATAAAATCCGAGTGTATATTGGTGGTAGAGAGTCGTTGAATAATCAACGATCAATGAATAGACAAAAGACTTCCAGTGTCTCTATTATACTGCAAATGAGTTGCCATTTTTGTATGGAGCAGTTATTCAAATGAATTCACAAAAACGTATTCAGAACATAATGAAACGGACGGCAACAACAGCGCGCAGTGTCAAAAAGTTGCACTAGAATTGGGGAGGGGGGATCCTCCCTTGTATCGCGCACACGTGTCGAATTACTCCTGACATCTGTACCGCCATTCCAGAGTGAACCAAAATTTTGTCAACATTTATTTTCGTAGAATATTACAATTCGGTAAGCAGCCTCCATGCAACCGCGGTGGCAAATACACGGACAAAGGGGGACGGAAAATTAAACAAGTGACAGACGTTTTCAATCCATTCCACTGCTGCAGGAGGGGGGGGGGGGGAACGCCGCTAGATCGCCATATGGAGCATTTCATTATGGAAATTACTCAAAAAACAATTACAGTAACAAAATCCAGTGAAAGAATAAATCGGAAATCGATCAGTGAGATGGTCAATATTTATAATCCGCTACAAATAACACATACAGCAACGTGTAACTGCGGGGAATGTGAACAGAAGAAGGGTCTGTACGTCACAAAGGCTCGCGCAGTGTTAACAAAAGCAAGCACACAAAATATGGCTGACCTAGCCAAAACAACTCTCGTTAAAGTTTTTACACATGCACTAGTGACAACAAACTCTAAGCTCTGCGATGACCAATCTTGCTTGCATATCCGGCTGGCTTTTCTATTTTCTCTTTTCGCCACTATAGCAATGCTGGTATAATAGCTTACCCCAGTGTTGCTCAACTAATGGTCCGAAATACACTGTGTAGGAAGCTGCACGCACTTAGCTTTCGTATCTAACACGTCTTTCGGATACTTTGTGCACAGTCTAAAGTGGGCGTGTATTTATACAATATTTCCTTCTTTAATGCTCCTAGAAATCTCTGATTCAATAAATGCCTAAACTTCATATTTTATTTTCGTTTTATAAAGGTAACGGACACGCTGTAAATTGGGTCAACATCTTACACTAAGCATCTTCACTTAGTCTTTGTAGTTGTCTTGGGTTTTAAAGGGCGAGGCAATTCGAAAATAACACCACAGCAAGAACGAGGCTTTTAAAGGACATCAATTCTGTTCCATTCTCCAGAACGCAGTGTTTAGAACATTGCTTAATTTTTAAGGTGTCCACTAGATTAATTTCATTATGCTTACTTAACGAGTCTGTTCTCACTTCACAGGTTATAATCTAGCGTCAAATGGAAGAGATGATTATGAATGGTGAATAGGTAAGGATAAGGAAGGAAACAGTCGTGACCTATTTCAAAGACTTCGGATTGAAATACTTGGGAGAAACATATGAAGTAAACTACTGGTAATTCGGTCGAGATTCGAAGCAAGTACCGCCCGAGTTCAAGTTTGTAAGTAGCTCCCAGTTGGTGTCCTGGCAATGAAAATGAGACACTACACAACTCAGCAAAAAACTCGGCTAATTATTTTACTGGGGCCTGCTGAAATTCTGCTACTGATTCCATATGTTGTTATGTATCCATTTCTGGAGTTTACATTTTGCTTGAACTGAGATTTAATTTTGATTACTGGTATGCACAAACATGGCTCAAGGACACTTGTGTTTTGCTTTCGAACTCCTGCCGCCATTATCTGTACTATGTTCCCGTACTTTGACGGCGCGTTAAAAGCGAAAAGCTTCCCAGGGCATGGTTAAGGCTTCGACCGGGATGTTCTTTTGTTAAATCTTATGTGGTACCGCCTGATTCGACTTCTAATGGTTAAGTGAAGTGTTTTCTTCGCGGTACGGTCTGGATTCGTAAATATTATGAAAACGAGCTTCGGCTTCAAAGGGTTAACCAGCTGATTTTCGTAATGGTGAGGTGTAGTGTTTTCTTCGCGGTACGGACTGAATTCATAAATAATATTCAGACGATCTTCGGCTTCAAAGGGTTAACCACGTTCTAATTTACTTGCTACAGCGTTGCTGTCTGCGTACACTTGGATGCCACACGTGGTACCTTGCTTTTAAAAAAATAACACAAGTTACGTGTCTCTGAAAACTGTGATATCAGAAAAATGGATTCAAAACTCAAGACTTACGTGAACAATTCTAAATCGAAAAATACAGACACGGAGTTTAAAATATTATTTAAACAATTAGGCTATCGCTCTCAGAATATCGAAACGTTTGCTAAACTTCTACCAGACTACACGGCCGTGAGAACCTTAAATCCTACCCAAAACTAAAATTGTTCTTTTTGTTTTATATGGGTGTGAAACTTGCTGTCATCCTAACGGAAAAGAACGTTAGAGCGAGTGTTTGAGATTAACGATATGAAACGAAATACGGGGAAATTGACAGGAGAAAAACGTGTAACCAAATTACTGTTGTTCAAGTGGATACGGTAATAAACCTTAAGGTTCTATAAAGAGCGGAGAATTTCTTGACTTGCCAAGCGACTGCTCTGTATTGTGCAGTTATAAATCCCCATAATCAGCTTCGCATAAAAGTAAGATTCCTAGAACACCGTTTTCTATTCACACACCACAACTGCCACATGGTTATCTTCGACAACCCTCGTTTAAAATATTAATTATCTGAACACCCTGTACCAACATAATTACAGACATCTGGCAGCGGTGGGCGACTGACTCCAAGGAAGGAGGAGGTATGCAAAGTATCATAAAGGGCCTACAAGAAGATTAGATAAAGAAAACATAAATTTCTATGCCTGCCGATGGCATCATCGCTCGACATAACACACTGTGACATCCTGCATACAACTAACACGAGTGGTTCACTTTCGATGGCTACGTAACATTTAAAAATGATTCTGCCCTGATAATTATATTAAAATTAATGCACATGTTGGAAAAGTGGCCGTGTGCCAACACGACGTTTCCATAGTGAGAAGCATACCCCAAAACATCCAGACTCTATAAACATGGCTATTCACACAGTGCGTTTATGGTGATACGTACCCTTCCTTCCCCTAAACTGCACCCCACTAACAGAATCATAACAAATTCAAGGACTGGAACACTTTCTAGTACATTATTACATCTTCCAGTTATAATAAAGTATTCTCATTTGGAATTTTTAAGTATTTATATCCAAGACATGTTCATGCTGATCAGTGTGCAAGGTATCAATCAGGTGGTTGGCACAGTCACTGGTAGTATCCAAAGATTGTCGATTTTCCGTAAGAGACAGAGCCCAATGGTACCTTCCCTTCATGTTTTCTGACTTAGCATTCTGTACACTTTTATTCTGTCTCGCATTCGTGCTACGTCCCTCTCACATCTCAAAATCTTAATGATGTTTGATTGAGAGTAAGCCCCTGAGAACTCAACCTCAGAAAGAGGATGATATTGTTGTCAATTATAGAAGAAAACAAAACACCATAAATCCCTTAATTTCTCAATAATATTAGATTGTTCAAACCAAATTTTAAATGTGAATTTTTAATCGGATACCAAGACAACGATGATAGACCTATGATAAAGATGGCTGACATTGAGATAAGTGTAATGGTGGCACGGTTTTACCTAGGCCAGCAGCCTTGTTCCTGGAGACCTTGACTAGGGTAATGAGATCACCACAGACAGGACATGACAAGCAGACAAAGTGAGCATGAAATAGGTAGCTTTATGTGACTCAAAAGTTGCCTTGGCCCAGGAAACGAAGTCTCAGCGCTTGGGGCGTCACGAATCTCCAACAAGCAGTGACAGACTGACCAACAAAACTCGCGGTTTCCTTTTTTACTAGGACAGAGGCTACTGCATCGTACTGGGTAATCCTGGATGCATCCGTAGTATAGGATATTTCCAAATATGGAATGTGCTGCGATCTGGTGGCCGAAGAAGGCGGATTTAATACCCGTAAATACACGTTGTAAATAGCGCATGAGGATATTTTGTGTATTCTTGTACGAAATACACTTTCCGAGCTTCTTGCATACATGCAGATAGGGACTGTATGCAAATTTAAGTTTTACAAATATCTAAGTAACGTCTTAATATAGCTACTTCCAGATAAATCAGTCTACAAAATTCCCCTTTAAACAAATTCAAAGTAATCGCTTGCATATGAATACCACGAACAGGCCTACACGGAAATGCAGTCGTTACAATCAAATAAAGTCACCACCGTTTTTGTCGTCATACAATCTCAATACGCCACTACATTACTCTTCTTTCAAAGTTAATTTCCATTTGAAGGACCATCATGTTCTGGCAATTTATTACTCGGTACTCTGAGGCGTCGGAGGCAATGGCGTGTATACCAGCTAACTCACTTCTAGATCTTCCCCTTTTCTATCGTAATTCTAAGACGATAGCATCGCCCGTACTGTCATATCCCCTTTAGGACATCGAGCGCTTATAGGACGTCAATGAAAAAGTTGTCAGTGGAACCACGGTTCCGGAGAATTTGACGTAAATACGTCTATACGGAAAGGAAGTTTATATATTGGCTTTATTCTAAATATTTCCTTCATACATGCTTTACAATTGAGTAAAGTTTGATTAAGACTTTGCTTATTTAACTTGAATTATTAAGGCTTCAGATGGGTCTGTGGTAGCTGAATGTAATGTAAAGTAATGTAATGTAATGTTTTATAGGTATAAATAATAATAATAATAATAATAATGACCCTTCAATATAGACGTATTTACGTCAAAAACTGGCCAAGAGGATTGTAACGTACAAGGTACGTTCAGCGTACACAGATTAACAGAACTTTGAAGCACCACCATCCACTATTTTCAAATTTTGCAACAAAATGTGTATTTATATACGTGGGATTTTGAGCTCTCACGGAGGCGAGTACGAACATAGCTGTCTTCTGGATTTTTCCACCGAGTAATCCAGTAGACGTTTCGGAGGTTCTTCATGCCTCCATCATCAGGACGATGATGTGCGTCCTGATGACGTTTATTTCGAGTGGCGAGTCGGTAAAATTTATGACTGAGAAAAGAAGCTGACAATTTCAGCGTTGCCCCCCTGAAAAGACTTAACAAAATCATGACAACCTCAGTCCGGATATCTCTTGGGTTTAAGTCCCAATTAAGTTGGTTTCAAGAACTGCGCTAAGACCAAAGTTGTTTCGGCAAAGGAGATTACAGGAACAAAGACCACAACCCCCGAAAACGTGTCCTAGGTCCAGTTCCAAATGAGGATGGATTTTGTAGCTCGGATAGCGTAAGCCTGTAAGAACTTGTCACATTCCCCATCGTCACCCTGCAATAAATGAAGCTAGTCAGCGTGTGTTGTCTCAGGGTGACTGTACCTACATTCCTTTCAAACTTAAATAATAAGATTAATGTTCGTCTGACGAATGGCTTAAAAAATGTCCATTTTACAAAAAAACAAAAAAACACGTATCTTGAGTATTAATTTTATTGCTATCTGAGGACACAGGGAAAGGACTTACAGCTTGCTTATATTTTAGCGCCTATCATAAAAACAAATTATAGTAGCATATATACACTACATTTCGGTAATTTTATTCTCAAATTCTTATGAAAAAAGCCACGTGAGAGGAACGTCATATGTATTGTCATATGTTGTACTTCACTGAGTTTCAGTGCGCGGACTTTCTTCCATTAAACAACTTTCTTCCATAAAATACACAAATCACGGAAGATGCACTACTTACTGCCCCATCCTTGGACTTTATGAGTACTAAAAGATAATGCAGTTACTGGAGTTTGCTCAATACAGTGTTAAAGTACCTAACTGTGTACCCAGCAAAGTGTATGGTTTAATTCAAAAATTATTTGCATTACCCCCTTTAATTTAACTTTTTAGTTTATTTTAAGTGGTTAATTTCTCTGGTAACTTAACCTAGAGATCAGTCGGCTTCTGTTATAAAATAAAAATTAAAGAACAAAACTTAAAATATGTACCCGAAATCGTGAAGTGTATCAATTTTAAAAAGCTCGTTTTGAAGATCGTAAAAGAAACGCAAGTCCCATTATTTTTGACGAATATTACTACAAACTGTCACGTAAAATGAAACTGCTGGCATAAAAATGTTCCTTAACCATCGTATAATGTTAAATACACTAAAACTGAAGCTAAACATCGAGCCCGTGTTATCTGCCGCCTGAGTACTGTACAGATCCTAGTCTGTAGCTCATTAAAAAAGTGTGTTAAATACTGAATATTTTAGAATTACCTGAATGTAAAAATATGACGTATCGGTATTTTGCATGAAAACAAAGAACCCCTTTACGGACAAATTAAGTTTCCGTTATGTTTGCTTCAAAGCTTCCTCGAATACTTTTATAACATTCACGTATATCATAATAAACCGACAATAATTAAATGTTGTGCACGTTAACAAGGAAATAAGATATACACACAACATTTATGTCGAAAAAGGGAAGAGATCGTCTGGCGAACGTAGTCGTAGATCTTCAAAGTGATCTCCTACCTTCACTTTTCAACTCTGTTCACACTTTCCTCGTCGTCTTCCCGCGCGTACAGAAACACGACGAATGACGAAAGAATCGAAGACGTTCAACAGCGGTGCACCTCTACTCCATCGTAGCTCACTCCTCTTTAAGACACAGCAAATGATGAGATCTCACGTGTTTCCCTTGTGATCTTTGCTGTATCAGAGCTGACCTACTGCCATAGAGCATGTCGTTAAGTGCACTTGTGTGCTTCTTACAATAACCCTCTTCAAATGTATAAAGTGTTCGACTATACCCACAGAAAGTAAGCGCAGTTGGGCGAGATCCTCTGATACAGGGTGGGCCTCTGTCTACCTGCGCGACTGCCATCATCCCATTCGAAGCTCAGGATGGGAACGAAACTGTGCCGAACAGCACAGGATGGAATGCTCCATCATTCGTAGATCTACAGGGCTGTTGCATTTAACAAGGAAACGTAATCCGTGGCCGAAGGTCGAAACACATTTTGACCAATCCACGAGTACCAAATGGTTGCACACACCGCGTATAATTTAGGAGACGCCGGATAAAAACCAGAAATCGAAAGTATTCTCGAGGAATTTCCGTGTCCCCTTACCGGACGACGGAGGAATTGTAATTAGATAACGCTGTTTTCAGATAAGCTGGGTAAGCCTGTAACAAGAAGTAACCTCACAAAATAAACATTCAAAAGAGCGTTACAACTTTGAGGTAGGCTACTGGTAAATATTTCTTAAATTATTTCTGTGCAAATGCCATTACCTTACTAACCTTCATGTTCATTAAGAGTAAACAGAAATCTATTAAGCCTATTTCATACAGAAATATACTAATGCAAATTTAATTACACTTTAGATTAGACTATGTAGCCAGAAATCACTTTTCCTTGTGACTCGTTAAATACTTATTACCACGTTGAAAAATGTTTCAAATAAAATTTGTAGATCATAATAATCTACTAACTGTGCTCCATAATTCTTCATATTCGGGAGGCATCGGGTTAGAATCTCAGCCCGGAAACCGTCCTTCTTGGCTGAGGTATTTCGTGGTTTTCCTCGGTAATTTAAAGGTAAATATCTATGACAGCACCTCAAAATAAATAACACCACTACCGCCTTCGCGTCTTCTTTTAAATTCATAATACATGCTTATAATATGTCCAGTTAGAACAACGTCGGTGAATAAGGTAAGGTTATAATTCTACACACCGGTAACTTCGAAGAGTTAATTTAAAATTCTACTACTCTGGGATACATTAAGGCCCCTGGCAGTCACAGGACCTACGGATCAATACATAAACATCAGAAAACAACCATGAACTGCAATCATCACGCCGAGTTTAGAATTTTCTGAAACCAAAGAATACCAAAATCATCGAGTGCACTGGTTCGTTTCCAGTGACCGTACAATCAGATCGCATAAAGTCAGAGGAAATAAAAACTGAGCGAATAACAGTTTTGAAGTTTACAATTTGTTCCCCACCTAAAATTTACAATTGAGTGTGCGGGCATATTGGTAACCGCTTTGGATTTCAATGAAGATTCCTCCATTAAATCTGTTCCGGTTAGCCAATTCGAAATGGAAGTCACGCTTGAAACCGTCTGCGTTTAAATACGCCATTAATTCCAACGAACATTCTGGTATATAAAAATTTTAATTAAAAACTTAAATAATTAACTGATTTTAGACATTTTGTATTAAGTAGAACTGCCCAAACCCACACCAAGATATCAGCACAATTAAAAATCTGAAACCACACGTGGCATATTTAAAACTGGTCGAGGGGCGTTGTATGTACGGCACATTACAGAGGTCATCGTTTCGCTATCAGCAACTGAACCACAAGCCATGTGGAAGAAGAATAAGAACAATTCGCAAATAAATCTTTCCCGTTCACGCTACGACCAATTTTTCTTTAATCCAGACCCAATCAGCTTGGCCATTTCGGACTACACAGAAATTATACAATTTAGAGAAACTTAAATGAGGTTTCGCGGGAGGCAGCCAGCTGGTTTAATTGAAATTCAGGTCCTGAGTTGTTAACAACTTTCTTCAGAAATACAATGGAGAAACAGAGGAGTTTTCCATGGTATTAAACCAAGCTACACAACATCTGTAAAAGTATTATACATTGCGATATATTCTCATGTGACTGATTCTTCGGTAACGAGGGTCCTTCGTGTGTATAATTTTTCCTCTCGTTTTGTACGGCCATTAAAACAATTCTCTCATTCTCCGACGAGAATATTTCGGCCCAAGACGGATTTAGTGACATGAAGATGGAGAAACTGCATTAACGGCAGCTCCATAGTTCGTACTCTTCGCCTGGCATTAATACGATTATCAAATCAACTCGGAAGAGACGTGCAGGAGAGGAAACAAAGACCTGTGTACAACATTTAGGCTCGAAAGCCTGAGGGGAAAAGCCGAGTAGGAAAACCTAGGTTTAGATGGAAGTGTAACATTAATATGGATCTTAAGTAGAGTGGGCGTGTACCGGATTCATCTGCCTCAGGATAGGAACTGAAATTTGTGTGAACACGGAAGTAAACCTTAAGGTTCCATGTTTTTCCTCCGGTAAACGCTTGTGAAAAGTGAACAATACAATAACGACTGGGCACTTCAACACAGAGGATGCGATGCGTGAACTGAAACCACTGCAAATCAGACCCTAGAGACCAGTTGACCATGATCAGAGGGGTGGCGACTACCCAAACTGCTGTGACATCTGGAGTTCTGTAAAGCGCGCCTTTAATCACATTTAGTTACTGAATGTCAGGATCGCACATCATAATAACTCCGGTGCATTCGCTCTGTTATTGCCTCCCGTTTTCATAACGTAAACTGCAAATTTTGATTCTTTATAAAACGGGCCTCCAATATAAAATTTGATCAAAATCAGTCCACTGGTCCTGAGATAAGCCACGACAGAGCATAATAAATCCCTTCTGTTTAATTACCGGCAAAACATATGTTTCATTTTCACTTACAAAAATCTCAAAACATTTCTGGTACCGACATGTCAGGTGTTCATTATTGTTGTCCGATATGAATCAATAATGGTTTGTGTCGACACTTTCCAGTAATACACCGCAACACAAAATCCGTTCTGCGGTTACCTTTTCTCGGACTGATACCTGTTCATATACGTTCTTGGCAGATGATCCAGAAGTGGTTTGCCATTGCCTTCTTCTGTGTGTGAATGGAGTAATTGTTGGGATGCCACGGAGAAACCGGGGAAGCCCCCGGAGGAAAACTCCGTGTTGCCTAGACCACGGCCTTGCCCAACACAAGTTATAACCGGGAATCGAACCCGAGACCCCAGGATTACAAGGCCAGCGTTCTAACCGCTTGACCACTGTGGCGTCTGTTCTGCGGTTATCGAATTGTTAAACGTGAAGTGACAGACTTTGCGTATCTTGGCATGCATTTAATGTTATTATAGCTTGCGCAGTTAAAACGGAGTCGTCAAACAACCTAAGAGTCCATCAACCAAATCAATCAATAAATGTAATTCACGAGAAACAATGGAGATTTTACAAGAAATAATGTTGCACAAGTTTAAAATTAACGGTCGTGCTGTATCTCCGCATCGCGGCGGACTTACCGTCCAGCCTCTCCAAAAATTTAGAACATTCGTAATTTATTACGCATTTCGACATGTTGCGACATTACAATAACGTGTTCTTAAAGATGGGATTTACTTTAGAAACACTGGGCACACGCTGGGGAAAAATGAACAATCGTCACACAATTTTAATTTAATTCCGAGAATGGACACCATTTTCAAAACAATAAATAGTTATTTTATTTAAAATATGGTTTCGAGATGAGCAATTATTTCCTGTGAGTTTTCAGGAATCGTAATATACATTATATCATTTGTATTTAGGTCTAAATTTAAATAAAACTAAATGAACTGGAAATATAGACCCTGTAATAGCACTATTCCAGTTCAGTCCAAAAGCTACTACTAATAAATTACAAACATAATCTGCTCATGCGAAACTAAATGTAACTACACCAACTCGAAAGTTCGTCGTATTATTAAAAGCAGAGAAATGTAATATAATACTCGGTACGGTCACTATAAATTAAAATGAAAGCCGCGTATGAATCAGATAATTTCAGCGCACCACAGATATTACAAAAGTTAGTTATTTCCTTACCACCTTTGCGTAATTCTGGCTACAACAGTCGAACACATTTGTCGAATACGTTCTTTGAAGTTTACATTCATCTTTCTTTGTGTATTTATTTATTTATATAACACAAAAATAACATGTTTTTTTTAGTCTTATACACAGTGCGAACACGGGTGGCTACGTATTGCACATACAATTCGTTTGCTAATTAGCTAATTAGGCATATTAGACGCATTCCTTTAAGGCCTAATTTAAATCATTCTCAAATGCCTTTTAAATTTTTGTTGTTAGGGATTAAGGTAACGTAGACATTTTTAAATGCATCATCCCTTTCGCCTTCTTCGCTCCACTGCTTTGGCTATCGTCTATAGAAATGTTACAAAAGACTTTGTCGTGTGTCCCCCGGTAATAAATCGAATGACCACAATTTGTTTCAAACCCCAGGAAAATGCCACGTTTTCTTTGGCTTTTATTCCACCGTTACCTTGTTATCGACTTCCATTTATACCGCTAGTATCAAATAATGGTGTTTATTCGTCTGCAAGACACCCGTTTAAATCCCGGCCTAAATTATTATTACTTATCCCGAGGGAAGACCTCGTGGTTTATACCCGCCTTTCAAGCGTAAATTACAGGACAGTGCTTTAAAGTAGGCCCTGGACACTTCTTCTGGTTCATCATTTGGAACAACTTGCAATGTCTCCCATTCGACAAAACTCAGCCTCATCAGTTGGTATGTTGTCATTAAAACAGCCTGACACCTCAGCTTCACTTCATATACATCAGACACATTTGTGTTGAAAAGACAAATAGATCGGACCCAGCATCGAAGTAAGAACGAAAGAATTTTATGGTACAATAAAAAGTATAAAGAAATGAACACTGAAAAAGAAAGAAAGATTTTGAAACTTCATTTTTACAAGAAAAATAAATTCGTAAAGAATAAAAAAAAAACTCGATGACGAAGTTTGACAGGGTAATTATTTGTACGCTTCCTGCAGGCAACAAATCCAATTATGCAAACACCTGAGATACTTTCAGCAAAATCAAAAAGGTCCTCCTCCTCTTCCCGTGCGCTGTCAACCAGCGTTGCCATAGAGACAACCTTCAGTATAAAGCCAAGAGATACGAGACACAAGCGTATCATAGAAAACACACACAGAACAGTAAGATGATCACAAACTGCATTGGTATTTGTGACAGGCTCAAACAGGGGAGCGGTGCAATGTAAAGTTAAATGTGTGCATCAAATACTTCTCCTCTGAGGGTTTATCTTATCTTCGGGTACTCACATACAGAGGGGACTGTGTGGGTGTGTGAAGAAGGCACCGAATACACATCACATCGGTTCTTTGCAATGTGCATTTAGAGGTATATGACAGCCCCCTTGTTCGACAGTTCCCACTTGGCCACCACATCGAATCGTCATTTTGTAATCAACGCTCGTAGGACATTCAAAAGTACGATTTTGAGGTAGAGCAGAACAGCACAATCTCCACACCAAATTTCATCCAAATCCGTTAAGTAATTCTCATGTATAAACATTGGACAGACACGAACGACCAGCCCATAACGCGTTCTCCCCGTGCAAAGAACGCATTAAAAAGTGATGTATGAATTCCAATAGCAGGTAATTTCATTTTAGTCTAATATGATACTATTTCACCTAGAAACATCTTCGCTACTCCACCTAGAAATAAAGTTCTTCACTTCCGAAAAGAAGCTTAATGTTCCTGAAACGTAGTGATGGTACCTACTTCTGTGTCGTGTAAAGGTACAATTTGGCTGCACGCGACAGAGACAAGCGACCGAGGCAGGCGACAGAATTGCGAGACCGAGACTGGCTGCTTCCTGTCTGCTCTCTGGACAATCTTATGAAGTACAATTACGAGCGCGAGACAGAGACAAAGCACAGGAGACCGCTCTCGGACCAGTAGTGTCTCGCGACGGGCTCAGGCAGCACGTGTGTTGTTGAGTAAAATAATGGCAGAAATTAAATTTACTGGTGACCAAGATGAGCAATTGGTAGAATTAGTAGCAGAAAACCGACCACTGACCACCGACAGAAAGATCCTTCTTCACGTCTGGTTTTGAATATTGAACTCATAGGTTTTCTTTGTTTCTTTCGCAACAAATAACACAGCAACACATCATCTTCTTCGAGTAACCTTTTTAGAAGCATTTTTGTACTCATTTTTCACAGAATATGTGCACGTATGTCTCAACAAAACAAAGAAAACAAACACTTTGCCGCATGTCTCGGTCGTCACCTCAGAAGTGTGTGGCGACAAGCTGCGATGTGTCCGTCTCCCGTCTCTGTCGCCTGCCTCGGTCGCTTGTCTCTGTCGCGTGCAGCCAAATTGTACCTTAAGAGCTTACTTACATGCTCCACTGCACAGAAACAAAACATACTGAGAGACTTTTCACGTTCAATACAATTTTAACATATTTTACTGCACACGTGATCTTACATTCAGAAATTCAGTAGCTTCTGGCGTACCGACTACAGAAACTCCAAGACATTAAGGTACATCTGGATCTGGGCATGTGGGAACGTACCCAAACCTCACATATGCAACGTGCCTCATACGACAAATTCCCTAAAAGCACTACACTCGACAGCGTAAGTAAGGCTTCATCTACCAGCTACGTAAGCAAAATGTTAAAACAGCTTTATAAGCAGCAGCTGCAAGCCAGTATCCACTGTTAAGTATTAGCTAACAGAATACTTGTTTTTTCAGCAAGCTCTGACGTCATGCTTGGTAATGCGAGTTTATGCATAACATGTCACATAATCCATCATGCAATATCAGTATTATTTCTAGACAAGAGATGACCTTCAGCACAGCCCGGGGTTGAATAAACTACGACTTCCAGAATAACAACAATCTGTACGCCTACCCAGTTCTGGAAACTTTTACACAGAAAGTGTAATCTCTTATCAAAGAATGAATGTTATCAATTCTTATCTGTTGATTGCCAAAATGATAAGTGACCTTCGGCTCACATTTCGGAAATAAAACACTTCAAATGTGTTACTAGGCACAACAAGGGGGGACCAACTTTCGTCAACTTCTAGAGGACTACATGGCGTAATATCCCAGAAGTCTGTCATCTTAATCAGCTATACACATAATTCGTCTACAAAACAGCATAATTAAACCTCACTGAAAAGATAAATTTTATCGTTAAAGATACAGGAAATATCCATTAGTGTGCTAAACCGATACAGCGCCAAGGAAAATGCTCCAATGGAGAATAAAAAGTAACAAAAATATTACATACTCATCAAATTAAAAAGAATGTCATCAGTAGATCATGTAACAGGCACCAAGGGTGAGATAAATAACGTAAAACTTTATTTATTTATTTAGTGTTCTGTCTGACGACAGGTCCATATGAACAGGATCCTTCCATCCTTTTCTCGAACTGGGACCTGTTCATATACGTTCTTGGCAGATGATCCAGAAGTGGTTTGCCATTGCCTTCTTCTGTGTGTGAGTGGAGTAATTGTTGGGATGCCACGGAGAAACCGGGGAAGCCCCCGGAGGAAAACTCCGTGTTGCCTAGACCACGGCCTTGCCCAACACAAGTTATAAATTCGGGCACCGCCGGGAATCGAACCCGAGACCCCAGGATTACAAGGCCAGCGTTCTAACCGCTAGACCACCGTGGCATCGTAAAACTTTATAGAAAAAAAATTGCGGGAAGATAACACTTAGGTTATCTGAAGTGGATGGGACGACAGTAAGGTATTTTATTTACATAAGGTTTATTTAACGATGCTGTCAGTAGCTCAGACTCCACAGAGTCGGAACTTAAAAACATGTCCGCAACGTCGGTCTCTGGACCAAGATTTGAAAGCGGAACCTCACGAATACGAGCAGGAAGAATAACCACTATTCGGGCTGTGAGATTCGGTTTACAATAACATTCAAATCGAACTTAAATAAATAAGAACGTGAAGACGTGTTCTGGAATCGCCTAGTTCAAGTAGGGTCGAGTGGGATATTCTTTGTTATCCTGGTAATATATCTTCCGGTTCCGTACAAGGCGAGGAATTCCTTGACCAGCTGAGTGTACTATCAGTTTGCAAAGAAGTTATTTGCTTGCATGTAGTCGTGACGTGTGACAAAATGTGCTGACATGACATCTTTACGTTGTTTAGTTACCCACGCAGAACACAGAACTAATACTGTCAGCTTTCAAACACATGTAGACGATCAACATTATGAGTTCATCAGATCACAATGAACAGCTGAAACACAGACAAAGTTTGGATGGAGACAGGCTACAAGAAAACAGCGGCCATTTCTCCTGTCACCGAATAAGAGCGGAAAGTTCAACCACTTTTGGTTCTCATTCTTTTTATTTGGAGCCCTACAGCACACTTATCACGCCCTCTTTCTCCTCACCTCTTCCGTCCTTTCCCTTCTTCATTCGTTCGTTTATATTTCCTTAATTATTTTCTTACTTCTTTCTTTCCTCTAGAAATTCTTTCTTGTTTACTTTCATGGCGTATGGATATATTTGTATGTCCTTCTTTTATTTCTCATTCAGAAGAACGTTCAAAAGACTTGTCAGAAAACCTAAATATAATAAAGGACAATCGCTAAGAAAAACCACGTCCTTCTGAATAAAATGACTCCTTTACACTACAGCACAAAACCCTCGTTATTTTACCCCACAGCTGCGTGTCTATTCGGCAAACGTGCGATAGTAAAACACTCCATAAGACGATCTTCAAACTCGCGTACATCACGATATCTTCTTCAGAACATTTCTACTCTCATTCTCGTCTGAATTTTACATCACAAAATACTACCAGCCAATAACGACGTCCCTTTCATCAAACTATGGGCCACATTCTCGAAGCTGAAGTGGAGCCCTGACCACTTTAAGTGCCTTAGAAAAAAATATATCTCTCTCTCTCTCTCTCACTATACAACAATTAAATCCCTAAAAAGGGTAGGGTTAGGATATGCCTAGTCTTAACGATGTATACAAAATTAGCAACTGTAATTGATTACATATTTCACAGAAACGAAAATTATAACTATACTTTCCAAGAACAAAGCTCCTCCCTCCCTCCCCCCACGTTAACTTAATGTTTTCATAACAACGTTCTCTTTCTGTTTTCTATGTTTCCAGATTTATACGAAAACATTAGATAAATATTACCTAAGAACAGATATCGTAGCAGGGAACATAAATCTATAAGAAAATGTAAACAAGAGAAAAATATGAACTGCTACAGAAGATCTCCATAGAACTGACACCTCTCTCCTTACTCCGTTTCTCAGAAAGCCTTTCTTCAGCTGCTGCTGTCATCTCGTGCCGTATCTGTGGAGAGTGCGCGGTTCCCTTTAAAACTATTCTTTTCCAGCTTTGTACTACAGTACAGAAATGATGTTAGCAGCACTGATCATGGATCCACATGAAAACGAAAAATGTCTACGAAACGAAAGGAATCAG
>NW_019059862.1:1056557-1074740 GCF_000696155.1 Zootermopsis nevadensis | reverse complement strand
CCCCCCCCCCCCCCCCCCCCAACCGCCCCATCCAATAACCAGGATATGTTCGATTTAGGTCGTTCCTTCCGGCTGCGAGAAACACTTTTCCCGAAAGAGACGCTGGCAAAAAGACGATTTCTTAACTCTCTCTCTCCATTTCGGTTTCAAAACTCTTCTTCAGGGCTCTTCAAGTTCTGAAACACTGTCACATGTAACAATCGATACCTTTTTTTTTTTTTTTTTCGTAAATATTGGTGGGCTAAGTGCAGGGAACCACCGCCCAGGCTTCAGCATGAACACGTCGGTGAACATTCTTCTGTGAATGTTGCACCAAGCGCTGAGATTATTATGACTTGGCACTTCTCCCGCCGAGTTTTACTCAGCCCAACAAAACTCCTCGTTTTTCTTTATGTGATATCCCTGGCATCGTACAGAAAATTAAAATTCACAAAACGTCACAAATAATTTTACGTGACTAAAAATCAGAAGTGTTTTTTTAACATGCCTGACACTGTTAAACTCGAAATTTATAAACTTATTCAGAGCTGAAACGGTCAACGTTCATGACCGATGCATCTCGTTCATAGCATGAAAAAGGTTATTATAGAGTTTCACAGACATGTTCGACCCCGGAACACTTTTTCCAAAAAAAAAAAAAAAAAAAAAAAAAAAAAAAAAAAAAAAAAAAAAGTACTGACGAAGCCAAAAATCAGACCTAAGATATCCAAATTTAAATATCACGCAGAGAAAGGCTATCTTTCGATACAAAACTTATGGGCAAAAATTACCAGAAATAAATATTTTCTATTACACTCGGTACCACAGAGAAATTAAATTATGTTTTTGCTGCTAAGAAATAAACTGACAAGTGAATCAAATATGGCCGTAGTTCGTTCTTGTGGTAATGTATCACGCAAACTCAATTCCGCAGAGAAACCGCGTTTGAAATTGTCGCCACACGCACACACACACACACACACCATGCACGATCTGGAAGAATCCAAAATTCTTGCTTTCAACACAGCTGGGCCAGAACGTCAGAGGGATTTTGTCGGGGACATGAGAAACGGGATGACTCAGACATGTTAAAGAGACGAATTTGCTGGAGCGGTAATGTTAGCTGTTCTCTAGCGCCACACGGTTACACAGCCTGACAGATCAGATCCATTTACAAGTAACTCCTTCAGCAATGAGTTTAAACCATGAGACATCTCACTCTGAACTATCAGGTATTTCAAAGGCACTTCTATAATTTACATTAATGGAAGTCACAGATGCTAAGATGAGTGTGTTTTGGGTTGTTGTTACCCTGATGACGAAGGCAGCAAGCACCTCTGAAACGTCGGTAAACTTCTACCAGATGGCGCAAGAACCCATACGACAGCAATCTTCATATTCGAAACCGTGAGAACCTCAAATCTAAAACTGTATAATTACGCCATTCTCACCATTATACCATCAAAAAGGCTCTGTTGACCATTTGTAAATTTTATGAGGACCTGAAATCTCACAAACGTAGCAGCTGAGCGGTCAGTTCTCCGTATGCTGAAGGTCTCGTGGTCGAATTTCGTCACGGAGATTGGAAACAAGGTCGTAGTTTTCCTCAGACAAGAGTTGAAATAATGCATTCAACCAGATTACGACAGCTTCTTTTCGATTCCATCCCAATTCGTCACGTGCGTCCACCTTCACACTGGGCGACACATAAACGATTCAAACGATGAGTCGTCGTTCAATAATAACATTAAATAAACACGCCATTCGCTATTTCCAAACGTAAGAGACCTATACGCCATTTCAGAGTCCGCACTTAGGTTAGACATAAATATTGACAAAATGTCACTTTAGTACATTTTTACATGGCTAGCAGACACTGTTATATCACACCCCTTACCTAAATAACTGAAGGGGGGATTACGTCTCAGACTGTACAGCGTGGAATGATATATAAAGATTGATAAATAATTAATTGGAAGGTAGTATATAAATCGATCATTCGATGCGGAACGTGAAATGATATTTTAAATTTTATTATCTTATTAAAATTGTGATTTGACGGAAAATATTAAAAAATTAATTGGAAACATATTAAAGGAAGCAGTCGTGGCCTAATTTAAGGTGCTATCACGGGCGTTTTTCTGGAACAAACTGAGGTAAACCACGGAAAACCTTCGTCATGATGGCCGGTCTTAGACACGAGATCTTAACCCGGTATCTCCAAAATATAAATCATGATTGGCATCTGGTTGGCTGCAACGTGATAGGATACAGCTGGCTGTGGGTAAGACAAAGGCAACGAGGATCGAGGGTGAATTTCGGGTATAATTACATGCACGTCAAAGTTTTGTGGCCATTCTATAAACCCAGGGAATAAATTCCGGAGTCAAGTTAGCGGAGCACTGACCACCATTTGTTTGGACGTCACGCGTGAAGTACAGTATCACAAGTCAACTGCGGTTTATCGGACTCTGGGGAGCTCGAATCAGCAGCCACAAACGTGTGAATATTTTATAAAATCCTAATTTGCCTAGAGTGATGAATGCAACGCAGGAGGTTACGTAAATTATCACGGAACACTTAATTCGAGTAGGGCATTTCGAGGGGGGGGGGTGCTTTTATCAACCCGCGCGAAGGAATTAAAAGGCAAAGGTGATAAATTTATAATTCTGCTCAATGCCATTAGAAAGCGAAAGGGTTGAATCTGGACAGTACACGCAGACACAAACTTCTAAGCTGTTTCACCAGCAACTGGGGAAAAGAAAAATCACCGTATCAGTGAATAACTTTGACCTCTCTACATGTTGAATGAAATTTATCTAATTACGTCTTTTGATTATTCCTCTGTAACTTAATTACCATACCTGACGCGTCAAGCGACCTGAAACTTGTATGGTAGTGCCACCTACTAACTAGCCCGTGTGTTACACTGGGGTATAAGATGGCACGACACACCTCATGTAGCCGGCCTTATACTTACCCTAACAAAAGCCTGTTTTTACAAATGGGCTCTTATGACACGTCCGTCTCTCTTCCTTCACATCTTCATCAACATCCGTCCTCCTCCCTCTCTTCCTAGCCTATTCTACACCTTATTCTTCATTTCCTCAAGTAAATGCTGTCCTGACCCACATGTTGAGATTTCAGGTTCTCACGGCTGCGAGAATTAAGATCTGTATTCTGGCAAGAGCAGCAAGCACCTATGAAACGTCGGTAAACCACCGCCATACTACGAGGCTCGTCCACAAAGTAAGTTTCCCTGGGGCCGTTTACAGAAACAAAACACAATTTCATGGAAATATTTATTGCAACAGATACAGCAAGTGTCCAGCTATTTTTCAACATATTCGCCACCGGAATTGAGACATTTGTCATACCGTGGGACCAACTTTTGAATACCTGTGTCGTAGAAGTCTGCCGCCTGGGATTGGAACCACTGTGTGACAACCATCTCCGCCTCTCTGTCATTCTCAAAACGCTGACGCTGACCGGACAGGAATTTCTTGAGGTGTAGGAAAAGATGGAAATCACTGGGAGCGAGGTCCGGGCTGTAGGGTGAATGATTAAACACCTCCCAGCTGAACGCCTGCAGGAGACTTGCTGTCCGTCGAGCCGTGTGCGGCCTAGCGTTATCACTGACCGCACTTCAGTCGGCGGGAGTTGGAATAAGAACCTCCATCTTCAACAGGATCTGAAAGGGTTTCACTACGTAGCTTTCGAATTGCGTTGTAATAATGCAGACGTCGTCATCGGGAGAAACACGTGATCATGAAGCCTTGCTCTCGTTTCTTCATAACATGATTTATCCAGAGAGAGAGAGAGAGACGCGGGAAACGGAAAACCTGCATTTCCACCAACCCACTCGCAGTCACAAGACAGCGGCTACAGAAAACAACTGATTCGGACAAAGTTATGATGACTCACCAAGCTTTATGTATATTTCTAAGTCGCTTTGACATAACACACAGCAGGAAAAAGTAGAAAACCGATGGTTCTTGGGGCAGAGGCTTCTGAGAACATTTTTCAAACCGGAGAGAGACAGACAGACAGACAGACAAGAACGTGTGTAGCACAGGTAGTGCCTCCCGCGACCATTTTGAATTCACAGGATCAATATTTGGTAGAGGGGGGTTAGCAGAAGGTTTTCATTACACGTGACATGCTACTAGGCACAACAAAGTACGATGTTGTAATCCAAATATAAAACACGAGACAAAATGTACGAGCTTTGCTTTGTTATTAATTAATTCACAGGTTAATTCAGGCACGAGAGCGTGTCTATAGATGCGGATAAACAGAGAAATGCAAACAGGAATTAAAAACAATAAAAAGAGAAGACATAAATACAGAAACAGAGACCACAAAATTAGAACTTGCGAGAAGATTCTTTAAGCAGGTCTATTTTATTAATGTATGCGACTATCCAGGAGTTTAGCTGCAAGAAATAATATGCAGAAAGAACTTTATCAAATCTCTGGGTTCAGATCGTCTAATTTCTTACGACAATCAAAGGACCTCTGTTGGGAACCAATGACGTAAAAAGTAGTTATTGAACATCTAACACACGTAAACATAAATGTACAAACGAATCACATGAATCTATGTAAATGTCAGTCTTATCTCACGAACGACCAATGAAGTTCATGTGTTTCGTTAACAAACTATTAATCAATGTTACAATTAAATTTGCTTTAAGGACGATGGATACTGAGGGTACAACACCCAATAAGTCATCCGGATATTATTAATATTATTATTTAGTGTTCAGTCTGACGACAGGTCCATATGAACAGGATCCTTCCATCCTTTTCTCGGACTGGGACCTGTTCATATACGTTCTTGGCAGATGATCCAGAAGTGGTTTGCCATTGCCTTCTTCTGTGTGTGAATGGAGTAATTGTTGGGATGCCACGGAGAAACCGGGGAAGGCCCCGGAGGAAAACTCCGTGTTGCCTAGACCAAGGCCTTGCCCAACACAAGTTATAAATTCGGGCACCGCCGGGAATCGAACCCGGGTAACACGAACAGCGTTCGTAAGGGATACGTCGCGAATACAAATCTACAGCATTACAGGTACACCAGCTCACATGCTGTCGTACAAACACAAATGTTCTACACATTAAAAATATAATTACCGTCAAGAAATGCAGATGACAGTACGTACACAACTCGTAAAGTCTCTGTAACGTTTAATAGCCTACACACATTCCTTTCCAGTGTTACAGCCTGTACTTTACAGGCCCACAAAGCCGTTGTGACAAAGAGACACTGTCACACTGTTTATTAGTTGTCATGGTTACATGAAGGGAGAAGCATACGGGCGACCTCCTATGAGCTAGTCCAGGGGTCCCTTACAATATGAAGAAATAACTCTGGTAGGCAAACATTTCGAATGTGTCCCATGTCGGGTGCCGTGGATATTGCTTTGCATTGTACGCACAAAATATTGTACACGTGCCGGATAAACGGCTTTTCAAAGACTTTATACACAAAGACGATTCCTGGGAATTATGTTTAATCAAATAGCTTTTACGACCACTTCCAAATCCCTCGATAACACATAAATGAAATCTGAAGAGTAACCTCTTACAACATATAAAGAATAAAAACTTCCAGGTCACCAAAAGCGTTACGTAAAGATGTCGCGTATAAATATTAAAATATTTCTTATACTTCCTCGAATTCATTGATAACAGAAGAATAAAAATAAGTTACAGACATCAAGGACTGGCTGAAAATAAAACAAATATAACATACGTAATGTCCCGAACATTCAAACCACAGTTTCACTGTTGGTTTCTCCGTCACCAGTTTCTGTCTCTGAGATGTTTTCCCAAGCGCTGAAAAATAGAAGCATCATTTGGAAGAAGATTTGTTTTTTAAAAAAAAAGTTGATATGAAAGAAAATATCAATGAAAAGTTCACTGAAAGAACAGGGCAGTGCCTTCTGTAGACACTTGATAAAAAGGCTCATCACACGGCACAAGTCTCTCAGCTTCCTTGAAAAAAAGCCCCCCCCCCAAAAAAAAAAAGGTCTGTGAGTCAAGGGACGTTGCATAACAATATAAAACTAGTACGTATAGTATTAATTTTAATAAAAATGTTCTGTTTAACATACAAAACTGAAGGACGCGTGGGAGTGTTTCCCGGAACTATCTAATCTGTTGTTCCAGGGAGTTTCATTTCATTCCGGCAGATTTCGCTGCTGTTATTCCACACAATGCAAGCAGCTACTTTTAAACAATAAGAAAGTCAATGTCGTGTGTTAATGTTAGCAATAACGGCCTTAATGTATGTACCAGAATGAAAGAAAAACTCATAAAAATGGCAGAGAATGTCCGACCTATCCCGCCTTCTAAACTTTGCTTTGGTATTTACGACGAAAATTTATGTCGTCGGGTACAGCAATCGCCCGGACATATTTTTTACCGCGGACAATGAGAGGGCAAACAGGGTAAGTATGGATGCGAACAATAATGGCAAACAGTTGTAAACTCTCGGCGATATATAGATCACTTTCACCTTGTTTCAATGCCTCATACCATTCACAATTCCTATGGAACCCCAACCCTTAGTAAAAATTTCGAAACACAGCTATAAAAAGCCATCATCATAATAGTAAAAAGAGAAACAAACTACTGTTACAGAACAATCTCAGGCAGGAAACGTCATATACTTTCGTATGTAATGTATAAAACATAAGATTACAGCAAAGCAGAGCAAACTTACGCATTGATATCTGCAGTTTTGTCAGAAAAGTCGAGGAAGTTTGAATTCATGTTGTCGCCAAATATACGAATGACGTCCATGGTTTCTACACCACTGTGGTCTAAGCACAACTCCGCTTTCCTGCTACGACAAACGCCCTCAGTGGGAATCTAATCCAGGACACTTCTTCAGGACTTCTGACCATCACATGATCTCTTCCTGGTATCAAGAAATAACCATGCCAAGTTTGCTGCAAATCGCTATATCGGTTATCGATCTATAAGCGAACAAACACACAAACCTACAATTTCTACTTGGTATATGAAGTTGTTTAGGAGAGCTTCGAATTTAAGTGTTGCTGCAGTTTAAGGAAATAATCGCAGATTATTCAAATAATCACAACAAAACCCCATAAATACACTCTGGGATCAAACCAAAGTTACCAATTGTTAATGTAAGTGGTACATATAGTTACCATTTCGTTTTAAAGGCTTCACATGGCTCAACAAATCAATATTTCTGCCCAGCAATTTCCTACAAATGGTAAATGTAACTAAATTCCAGTAACTAATGAATCAAGCCGGCCACGATCAGGCAAAAATTAATTCCATCATTATTAGTATATTGTCGTCTATGTATTTCCAGAAGTGTGGGCACATTTTTCAGCCATGTGGTCTAAAAATGCAATAAAAGCAGACCTGAAATATATGACTCCATATAATTAAAAAGTGGGGGAAGTGTACTTCAATTTGAAGTACGCTCATTTTCCCAAAAAGTGTCCTTTGTGATTCTGCACACCTAATAGTATATGATATTAATATATTACAGCGAAGCGTGTTGTGCCACGTATAAAACCTTCGAGTCATATATAATCTTCCTTGCATTTACTTAAATATTCTAACGTCCAAAAAAAGCTCCAAGTAAAAGATATGGACTTTAATGACGTCTGCATATGACATCAGTCATTTTGTAGGAACAGAACATTATACAGAGTATAAAGTTTGATTCAAGCTTTGTTCGAAGAAGCCATCATATTCAACAGAAATGGATAGAAATTAAAATTCGCAAGACTAATTTCAATGTGGAACACAGCAGCAAGCTTAATCAAAATTGATGGAATATTTTTTGATATAAGACATGCCTGAGAATTCAACGAACGGAAAGAAGAACCTGGATTCTCTTTGTGCGCTTTATTCAAAGGACGCCCAATAACAAACAATTATTTCTTCCCTAACGCACTATTATTTCTTGCATGTTTATCAGAAAGTGGGACGGATTGGCTTTACACATAAAGCAGCAATAATCACAAATTTGTTGTGAGCCCAATTATTGACATGTTTATTTATCATTTATTTACTGTCGGCGTTAGTAGCTCAGGCCAAAAATCGTCGATGGTCTAGCGGTCAGAACACTAGCCTTGTAAGCATGGGGTCCCGGATTCAATTCCCGGTGGTGCTCAAATTTATAACTTGTGTTGGGCAAGGCCGTGGTCTAGGCATCACGGAGTTTTCCTCCGGGGGCTTCCCCGGTTTCTCCGTGGCATCCCAACAATTACTCCACTCACACACAGAAGAAGGCAATGGCAAACCACTTCTGGATCATCTGCCAAGAACGTATATGAACAGGTCCCAGTCCGAGAAAAGGATGGAAGGATCCTGTTCATATGGACCTGTCGTCAGACAGAACACTACAAATAAAATAAAAAAATAAATTTATATAACACATTAAAATAACATATGAGCAACTTATACGTCACGATGACAAAATATCTCAAAACAAATTAAATGCCTGAAGAGATGTAATTCCTAGCCTTGGTATCTGCAAACTTATAAACAATGGCGTCACAGATCAGAAGATGCGCAGGATCCTCATCACTCGAGATTATGGTGACGACGAAAACGTGTGTGTGTGTTTGCATAGTAAATAACATCAGAATTTATACTCCTCACAAAATATTGGAAAAAGGATGGATGCGAAATCCATTTAAAACTTCAGGGGTAACCAAGATACAAGGTTAAGAACAGAGTGACGATTCGGAATGACTTCATTTTACTCCCGACAGAAACCGATGGAGAATGAGGCTGTTGTTAACACGGCAATGAAGCTTCTGGTTCCATAAGAGCAGAGAATGTCACTAGCTGAGCGACTATTAGCTTAACAATAATTGATACATGGAGTTAGTAACGCACAGGGATGCACCAGGGTTCATTTAAGACCATATTCAAACCAAGGACATGTTTGGAGTCGGAAATGCGACTGAGATAATTAAAATGACAAGATCTACAATAAATCAAGGACGACGAAATTCAATTAGGTTACATCTTACCTTTATCGATTATAATAATTGTTTTTTTAAAAGAATTGAGAAAAGGCAGGCTACTACGATGTGGACAGTTTATTGATCAGCCGGTTTTCAGGGATATCTCGGCAATGACCCTCCTTCCCTAGCCTCTATATGCGGCAAGTCATTCCATTACGCGGACCTTAAACGACACACAAACCTGGCATTCTTCCTTATTAACGACTTACAACATACTCTTAAATGTTCCAGTAAATATTCACTGTGCTGGGAAAGAATATAAGAAGAGGAGGCAGTTTTAAAGTCTCGGGTTCCTGAATTCGGCATGACGTTTCCGAATGACAATCGAATCGTTGAATGAACTTATACGACAAGGTACCAGCTTGGATAATGAAACGGGGTAATCCGAAAAAGTGTCTGATTACAGGTTGTAAGTCCGCCTCTAGCCAGTGCGTAAAGACCAGCTCTGTGGCTCACCCAGGATCCCATCCAATGGGTACCTCAGGTCCTGAGAGTGACCGGGGCGTGTCGCTGACCACTAGCCCCTTCACTTTCCCGGAATGAATAATTTTTAGACAACGTCAAAAGAATTTCATATTTTGCCTCCTAGAAATGAATCTTGGTTGATTCAATACGAACATATTAATCAGTCATCAACAATTCATTTTCGATCGCGCCACTGGGTACGTAATGAGGATGTCGGAAGTAAGTCTGACTGAGGGTGGGGTGACGTTCCAATTTTGTCTACGTGCAAGTAATTCAACGGTAATCAGCAAGGTTCGACTCTCCCTGACGCCATAACTGAATGGGTGTGACCGGGGACCTAACAGACGACATTTGCAATGAATGTACACTAAACAGGTACAAGTACGGCTGCCAAGTAAATGTCGCTGTAACATCAATAACACTTTTCAAGTATTAAATTACTATTGTCTACATTTAGTGTGAGATAAACTCCTCGGGAGATCTGCCCAAAAAAAAATGTTGAAAGAAAGAGAACAACGTTATCAGCTTCTGACTTCCTCGTCTACAAATTATTCAGCTCGTTAGACGCCAAAGGAAAGCGACAGACATGTGGAAGAACTGAGATGAGGTTTAAGCATTGGGTCACTGGGTGGGGCACATTAAGACAATGGGCTTCATAAACTGTTATCTGAATTCGTAACCCCGCCCAGTCGCTCCCCGCCTCCTTATCTAGGGAGTGAGACACAGTCTAGATAGTTTACGATTTTAAACTCCCGTCACCACTGCTGTAATTTTCACACAGAACGAAGTTAGAAATATAAGAACATGTTTACTAAGCCATATGACTTGATGTTGCCAGCTGTTTCATATCCAATTATCATCATTTGACTGAGCCCCAATCACTGATTGAGATCCCTCTAGTACAGATCTCCACCCGCGGCACACCACAAAAATTTCTTCTCACGATAAAGGGGGTACGAAACTATACATAGCCATAAATATGTAACCACATATAAATCCCTGTCGTATAAGAATGCAGGCGTATGAAGCAAAACATAACACATGTTGAATAACACTATCGATAATAAACCTCCGTGTGTGTGGGTGTATGTGTATTACGAACTCTAATTACGAAAGACAAGACGTTAAAACATACAAGATTTAATACAAGAACGTTAGGTCTAGGTACTATGTAACACATTCATTAAAAATTCCTTTGAAATTCACACGTACAATCCTCCAGTGCTCAGTCTTCATGTTATCAAGATGTGTTTAATAAAATACCAACGAAAATGTAATGTTTACGTTTTAGGACTGAAGTAGATAAAACATGCCAGCTGGCACCGAGATAATTCTTGTCTAAACACTGGAAGTTTCTTGGGTAAAAAACAGATATCACTTTACGATAAATAAAGACACAACACAGAATACAACATTATTATTGTACATTTTTAAGTAATAATCGACAGCTACAACGAAGACCAAATGAAGAGGTGAGTAAATACCTTAGAGTGTAGTTAATAAAAGTATCGTCATTCTCATGTGTACTGAAATTACAAACACCGCACGGTGATAAACATGCATCTTCTTAGTTAACAAGTATGTATTAATATCTCGCATTAAACCTGACTAAATGTCTTTTAACAAAGCTACTCACGCTAGATGGGGGTCAGAACATTTGGCTGATGTTTAAGAATTATAAACCCTGCAGCGGTCTGTTTTTACGTTACGTAAAAAAATGTTAGTATTTTGAAAATAAGCAAAAAAAAAACGTGAATCACAATTAAACATCCAAATTCGATCGAAATCCCTTCGGTAATTTCGGCTAAACTAATTCGAACAAGTTAACCATATAACTCTGAATTGTAGGTTTAATAACCAATAACTCTGCACTTTGTATTAATGAGTTTCGTATGATTCTGACTGCAAATTGCGATTATTTCCTTAAACAACATTAACCAGTCGTTCTTTGTAATGTGAAGTGTTTTCTATGCGGTAAGGACTGAATTATCAAACATTAATTAAACGAACTTCGTCTTCAAAGTTATAATAGCATTTCATGAGCACTCGATTTATAAGCAATGTAACACGATAATCAGGACATGCAATATCCACCGAATATTTGCCTATACCATCCAAAGGGCCGACAGCAAATTTCGGGCGCACAGGCGCCATGATGTAGGACACACAACGCTGTAGAGAAACTTGTGGTTCACGTTACCTTACTTGGAAAGCTGACCGCATCACACACTTTGAATTTCGACTCAACATCTGAGACGCCGATCCTGCAGATCCACTTACCTGAAACAAGAATAAAAAAATTACAGTCAAGAGCACTTCCTGCTCGTAACGCATAAATTTGAAACATGACCCCTTTCAAGGGTCTTCATCAACAACTCAAGCACGGACTAGCCTAAATAAGGCTACTTTGACAAGCAACACCAAGGAAGTCTTGATATGGATGTTCATGTTATTTAACGAAGCAACCTGAAACAAGAAATTGTCGCGAAGAATCCAGGACATGCTCGTATTTTGTGTGATTTATTCAACGAAACTGCCAGCACCCAAGCAATATAGAATCGGAAACTAGGCTTAATGAAATGGGAATGACTTCGAAGGAACCAGTAGCTTCTGGCATTTGCTAGAGGGGGGAAAAGAAACTTCACTTAGGCCGGCCAGTCCCGGCAGAAATCTGAACCCGGGATCTCCCGAATGCGGAGCAGGAGTCCTGGCCATCGACCACGACGTTCGGTGATAGGTATATACAGCAGAAATTTATTGCACAGGACTGTGCTGAACAACGTCATAATACGTTTAAACGTGTGCTCCGCGTAACAACTCGGACTGCAAAACATTTACGGAATAAAATACAATAAGAAGTAGTACAGAATATTCTTGTGAAATATAATAAGGGTCCCAATTTCTAAATTTTAATTTTCAGCCTCTGTAGCACTGAACATCACAATAGTTAAAAGGCAGAAGATCATAAAGTGGTCCGTGAGGACCCTCTGAAATTTTAGATCGCTATTATCCTGATAGACGCTTTAACAACCAGCATCAACCAACTGATCCTTGTAACGGACAATCGTTGTCTTCTTTGTTTGTCTTAATAACACTGTTTACACAACTTTTGGTCCAACATGCTCGATTCGAACCTCAGGATGTAAGACGCAAGCAAGGTTTTGAGGTTTCCCACCGACACAGAAGAACATTTCTTGTCAAGGGGAGTGTAAGGATGAATATATTTCCCCAAGACCTGCAGGCACACCCTGAAACACACAGTGGCTTGCCTCCTTGGCAGTCACCTTCAGGCGTGTCTTGAATTCGAAAGGCTTGGGTTCGATGCCCAACTATCACGACCTGATACATCACGTGACATGTGCAACTGAGACGTCGGCCAACATTAGCCACAACATACTAATGTAGCAAAATAAGCAATAATAATTTAAGGTTATTTATTGAAAATATATTTTAACAACTAATTTGTAACGGAACTATTAGTGTGTCCATTCCTCGTTCTCTTGTCGGGGAAAAAAACTATTTAAATACTAAATTATTCTGATAATTTGAGTTTCAATTAAACAATAATAACACTAATGTAATTGACCAGTTGAGCGTATACAATGCTAGTTGAGGATCTGTACAAAAGTTACACGAATGTCACAAAATACAGCGACCAAAAATTAAATACAAACGGTTGTTTAAGCATGGGTAGTCGACACAATTAAACAAATATCTATTCTACAATATTTAATTCAGTGATTATATTCATTCAATTACACGACTATTAAAGAGATAAATTGCAACTGATAGATACAAAACTTGAACCAGCAATCGACAGACATCAAAGGCCAGTAATGTATGTAAAATTATACCTACCCGCTCTAGTTTTATTACGAAACACACCTTATGAAAAAAACAGGTAATATTCTATATTCGCATTTAAGCATATAAATATATCAGCCTTCTTAACACATCACCACAAATCTCGACCAACACATTTTAAGCCTTCAAGTTTCCTATCATCCATTACAGTACATAAGTACCCAATAAATAAAGTGACACGCTTTAAAAAATTCCACAGTACGTTTCAGCAAGGTTCTCTGCAGAACGAAAACAACAAAACTTTCCACAGCCATAAAAATTCCACCGAACATTATCGAAGTATCTGCAAAGAGAGAGATCGAAGGTCTTGACAGTATCGGGCACTGCATATAGACAAGTATTCATAAACAACCAAGGTAATGCAGAAAGGATTTAAAGGAAGGTTACAAAATAAAAAAATAGGAAAAAGTTGTAACTAAAAATAAATTTAGAAACCGGTTGTACATGATCACACTTTGTACGTCCAATAAAAGCTGCTTTTCCTTGGGGCACTGGCCTTCAACTTAACTTAAGGGTTACGACAACTGAAACTGCACTGTGTATGACTCCATAATTTTATAACCGTAACATGTAGACGGATAGGTACAATCAGCAGCCCCGTTATACGTAAACTTAGGTAAAGTAAAGTAAAGTTTGTCCCACTATACGCCATGTAGGCGCTTGGGGTGAGTGGAGGTATAGCTCCTCTCTTCCTTGACCCCGGCACTAGATGGGGGTGAGTGGTCAGCATCACGCCCCGGCCGGCTTTACCCCCGGGAAAGGACCCCGGTACCCATTGTAGAGGAGGCTGAGTGGGCCCCAGAGCCGGTCTGGACGCAGAGGCTAGAGGAAAAATCCTCTGCCCCCGTTGGGGATCGAACCCCGGTCGTCCAGCCCGTAGCTAGTCACTATACTGACTGAGCTATCCCGGCTCATACGTAAACTTAGGTACCACTTCAATAAAATAAATATAAAAAATTAGTAATATTTCATATTATCAAGGCGATGAGTATGAAGACTTGTCTTCTGGAAAGTTTCGCCGAGTAGTAAACACATCTGAAACGTAGATCAATGTTTACCAGGCTACATGTCGTAACATCCCAGAACACAGCAATCTTCAAACTAAATAAAAATACATGAGAAATCCTTGCAAAAAGCACGAGTAGGCTTAGTCATAATGATAACTGTGTTTAGTTACAAAACAGCTTTTATTAATACCTTCGTTATTCTGTTCGAATAATTTACATGGAACTGATTACGAAATAACAAACACAAAAGATACTTGAATAAAAATTTACTTGGATATTATCCATCGTCTAGTAAATATAAACCGTAAAAAACGACGTTTCGGAGATGGGACTCTTATCTCCGTCTTCAGGTTCCTACACAGTTGGGCCCACTAGATAGAGCTAATCCCTATCTCCGGAGATAGGGATTTTATATTTACTAGACGATGGATAATATCCAAGAAAATTTTTATTCAATTGACTCTTCACCATTGTCAAGAAGTTTTAGATTTGATATACAAAAGATACTTGTTTCAACACAATTCTTCCAAAGACCACCAGAACAGCAAATCAACCAAAAATCAGTTCGGAGCAGACCTAATGAAATATGGCGGTGATCACGCATTGTTTCGTCCCAGCCCCCTCTCCGTACGTTACAACTGAAAGCGCACACATAACTGTTGTAAGACGCACTATTACCATTAACCTATATCGAAAACAATGTAAGGACAGAGTGGGCAGTGCGAAGGTGAACTTGGCCATTAGCATGACGCAATCTTTGAACAAAACACAGACAAGCACAGAGTTTGCTGCACGTGTCTGTCCGAACTAAAACCCGTCCTTCTGGTCACCGGAGCAATGAATATGCATTAAACCCTACAAAAAAGAAAAAGAAATTAAAAACATAAAACCTGAACTTCTTCTTCCAGGGGATTCAGACACACAACGAAAGAAAATGCTACTGCTATTTCTACTTACATCTTTTTTAATTTATTCACTCACAGCATAAGAAATTGCCTGTTCCACACCACTGCATATCAAAACAGTTGAAAAACTTGACCAAACTACGAAAAACACAAAGAGTTGCCTGTTCCAAAAAGCACACGAATCTGTAAACTGTGTTACGGAGCCATACTTCGAAACGTCGATGAGAAGCCAAGAACAGGGAGAGTACGAAATTCGCTTTGGGGCCAGTTCTCAGTTCTGTTTCACTTAACAACAACAACAGCAGCAATAATAATAATAAACACACAAAAGATGATTAAGAATAACTTTACAGTCTGTATTAAATTTACATCCACAAATTTCATACTATAATCGTGCGTAGTGGCCTATACCGTTGAGTACGGTGGTACCTGATCATCCTCGCTTCAACCCGCGATATTTGAAGTTCATAAATTAGTACCCAAGTCGCGAACGAGTGGCTAGTATTCTGGAGAATCCAGGGTTGAAATTCCGGCCCGGATACAGGTTATACTGGGGATTTTCCTCAATTGCTTCAGCCAAATAACGGGACTGCCTTAAATTAGACCCCAAACTATTCCTTCTACATCCTCCCTGGTTCATTAATCACCCGGTTATCCGTCGCAAAATAGGCTGTGCTCCTGATAGTGTATTTAAATTAACCGCATATTTTAGCTGGGATCACCCACGAGAATTAGGTTTTTTTCCCCGATGGCAAGCTGATTTACTCTCAGACTAAAATCATCAGGAGTATACATATATGAATTCAAGGTTGGTGAAAGTATTATAAAGCAGTCTGTGAACTGGCACGGCTCCACAAAGGTTTATATTGGATGACGAGGCAGCTGATCGAACAGCAGACTTCTGCAACAGACGATGAAAGCAAGTGACTGAAGCAAACCAAAAATTTTCGTGTCTCTTTTCGAGAGTGGACCAATAGTCGCGCCCCATATAAACATAAATAAAATAAACACCGACTTCCTGGGTGCTACGTTTCCGAGCCAGTGGACTGGCCACCGCGGTCACCGAACCTAACGCCACCAGATGTTTTCCTGTGGCGCCACCCACAGTCTGTCGTTTACACTGACGGACCAAGAGCTGTTCACGAATTACAGAATAAGCTATGAACCGAGAGTTCCTTGAAGTTGGCGGCCAACAATTTGATATTCGACTGTACACTCTGTGCTGCGCGACTTTTGGGCCACCGTGTACTTAGTCTGGTCGTACAACTACTGGCCTAGAGCGTCCACAATCTAAACGGACTGTAACCAAACAGCTGCCCTTTATGAAATGTGTTGTATAATAACGGCGTAATCAGTTCAAATATTAGAAGTGACTACTGTCACTGACCTCCGCCCAACCCACAACTTCAGTGAGAGGTTTCTGTTTACCTATCAAGATAAAGGTCGGGCGTCCAGTTGTGAAGGAAGCCGTCAGATCACGTAACAAAACCAGTATTGTGTACAGACGGAGAGCGTAAGGTAAGACAATGTGGTCACGTGGTCACGAGGTCACGTACTTTCAGTTGAGTCTCGACCACTCGTTACACACAATCACACATGAAAACTTAAAACCCAGCGTCTCGCGTTAAGGGACAACACAGACTGAGGGACTTTAGATGACAGGACGGTCATGATTTTATTCGGGCCTAAGAAGGCTGAAGTGATAATTGAACAAAGGAAGATCATATGAGCGGGGCATGTAGCGCGCATTGGGGAAACGAAAAATAAATCCAGATTTGGTCGGAAATAATGAAAGGCAAAAGTGGCCTAAATGCGAAGACAGTTCCTCCGAAACGTTGTAATCGACCTACAACTCAACGCCGAGATAAAACCCGGAAGATCAACATCGATGTTTATGAATAAATACATTTAAAATGACGCCATTGCATGCATGCAGGATTTGCTGTGGATATGCACGAGGACTGCTGACAGCAAGGATGCCTTCTGGAGCAGAACATCGTCCTTACCTGGTTTAACGTGCATGTAAGTATCAACGTCCATGCTTTATATTCTCGTCATTCCTACCACCGGGTTTTATAACAATAATATTATAAGTTATGCTTCCGATACCAAATTTTTACACAATAAAACCAATTTCCTACAAACCTGACGAACGACGAGTCCTGTCTAGTACGTCTACGTATAAGTAAGTATCCGACTTCGAAGAGGAGACTCCTAACAAATCGCGAAGCCTCGTTCTGTACTGTAAATGCAGACAGAACTTACGTGGCCGTATCGATTCAGCTCCATGTTATGAATCGTACATGGAGAAACCCTACGAGTTAACTTTCACTTCGCTCTGCTCTGGTAGCAGCTTTACGTTAATCCCTAAAGAAACTGCACTTATGGGACTTCTTCACTAACAAATTCGTACGATGTAGGTCAAGGAGGGATTACACTATGAGGACCAATGACCGGAGGGGTGAAAATACTGTGTCAGCCTTGTGAATTGAAAATGCTCAGAATGCCATACACCCCACCCTCCAACAAGTTAAGGTGTGCAGGTACATTAGATTTGTAGTTCATAGTCGCCACTGCCTGCCCCGGAAACTTTACATCAATTTAACTTACAGCTCAATAGGAAAACGTAGTGGCAAGGCCCAACTTCACCTCTCCAGTTTGTATAACTAAGGAAGAAAAATTTCAAAACCAGATTTAATACAGTTAGCACTAATTTCCAACGAAGTCACAAGCCATACGTAATTACCGCTGTTACCCGCGTTTCGTTTGCAATTCGTAGTGTTTCACACTGGTATTTAGTAATGATTTATTTAAATTTAGGGATTATTTTCTGACTGTAGTCTGTGGGCCTCTTCATCATCAGCACCCACGCAGCTGCAGAGCTCCGCCCCTGCAGATCCCCTTGGGTCGAAAGAGAGAACGAACTTTTCGTTCA
>NW_019059862.1:1023039-1055442 GCF_000696155.1 Zootermopsis nevadensis | reverse complement strand
AAAAAAAAAGGTTTCTAGCGGACCTCAAACGGTCACTGTTTACATTTGCAAGACGAAACTCCACTTTCAGTACTTATTTATTTTGTTGGTGGTGGACTGACAAGATAATTTGCAGCACTGCCCAGCACTTTCACTGTTCACAGTGTGACACTTCCTCAAATCACTTTCCAGAAATGATCGATGAATGACAGAAGGTGCACACCTTCTCCATTTTGGTAGGTGCTAACAGACGCGTGTAGAAAGTTCCAGCAAGCATCGCAGTTACATAACGCACAGAACAACGCTCCTCCTGAGGTTTGATTGATGTGTTACTGTGTTCACGTCATCGCCATGTGCTGTGGGTTTGAATATCTGCAGAGGTGCGTTCAAGGTTGGCAAAACAGGACTGTCAGCATTTTATTTTCTCTTCAGAATATTATGCCATGATAAATTTGTTCCTTAAAGGATCCGACAAAATTTCCCTCACTCAATAACTCATGCTACAGTCTTTTTCAGCAGAAATAAAGGAGGAATAAATAAATAAATAAATAATAAAAAAGTACACGAAGAGGGAAAGAAAGTGTAAGAAAAGAAACAAATAAAATCACTTTTCGTCACATATATGATACTTATTTCTGAATATTCCCCATGTCATAAGATTTTAAAACGCGTTTTCAAAGACTGGATTTGCTTCCGGAATCACACAGCAGGAGAAAACAATTTCTCGCTCACGATTCAGGACTTGGTCAGTCCTCTGTCACCCTGACGAGAGAAACGTATCGTTTCCGAAACGTCGTGTTTGGAAAACTTTAAACGACAGACAATTTCAAAAATATTTGTGTTGCTTGTAACAACACACAGATTGTAAAAAACATTTAGCTTTACTGGCTTTTGGTGTTCCACATAAGCAAACAGAATGAACGTTTAACAACAATAATTAAAATGTGTACAGCCCTCCGTTGAATGGTGGTTTATATACCTCAATAGCGTCATATGCTTACTGCTGACAGATAAGGTTATGCAATTAAAACTTCTTTTCATTCTTAATGACATCAAATATGTTATCTGTCTCTCAAACAAAATAAGTCATTTCATTTCAACAATATTTGTTAAATACCATTCCGGTCCGTATCTTATCAGCAATTATATCGCATAATTTGTACAGTATTAAATAGATTCCGTTTATCGATTCACATCGTTCGGCATAACTTACTTTATCAACACCACTATCATCCACCAATCTCTCACTCACAATACTGCGTTTACAACACAGAAGCTGCCATGATCTTTTTTTTTCATTTTTTCCCCACGTATTACCTCCAACAAAAGAAAAACAGATGAACAAAAATGGTGCGTTCCGTCGGTCCCAGAAATATTTCTCTTTTATTTAATCAAGTATCTAGCACAGGAAAAAAAAAATTTCAAACATAATTTACAAATCCTCAACTTCACATCTTGTTATGTAGAAAATCGTTCTGTGGTGATTCCTTTCTAACAACAGTAAATTGGACTTCAGGTTTAAGTACGGTTTGCTTTTGAATGATACGAATCAAAATTAAATTCAATGAACATACACCATCACCACCCTCTACCCTCCAGCACCAAATTTAATCGAAATTCGTTGCGTAGTTTCAGTATTGACAGACGTCAATGGAAATTAGGTTAAATTTACACGACCAGAATCTTACACATTAATTTATTCACTCTGCAGTGGAAAGAAAGTCTAAATAGCAGGAAAAACAACATAGAATTTGGATATTATGAGAACGGGACATTACATATTTGCAAAATTATTTATTCAAATTGTTCTGTCTGTGTAAATTTAATTTTTCGACGAGCATTGCCGATTTCCTTGTCCTTGCACAACAAAAACGCCTGTCACTACAGAAGTGCAAGCAGTTATTTCCGAAAACGAACAGCTCGCAGCCGCGCACACTGATTATCAAGGAGGCAGTCAAGGCAGGCACACACTCACACAAAATAATACTCGTAGTTCTTTTAGAGGTCATGGGTTGCGGCAATCACGTTCTCTCGACTCATAAATTTTAAAGAAAAACATTTGCTTCTTACTACAAACAAAATGACCTTCAAGTTCAGATCAATCTATTCAAGGATAATGTTTTTTTAACCATTTTCCACGGTTTGGCAGTGTAGCGAATTTAATTTCTACCCACGCTAAACATCCTGATCTGCCTAAGTTCTAAGCAACGCTGCATCTTAACGCGTTCAGAAGACCGGGTTCAAGCACGTCCGTCCTGACGAGGGATATGCTGCCATTTGATGAACATCGACCTGATGATGGAGGCAGCAAGTACCTCTGAAACGTTGGTAAACATACCAGTTGGACTCACCGACGAGAAACTCTGAAATCCTACTAAACTACAGCTGATTGTGTGTAGAGAAGGTTCCCACCACATTTGGTGTTTAGAAGCAGCGACAGGGAATCCGTATATGGATATATCATACTTAGTTTCGTCTGATTCGTTAGTAATTATTAGTATTATATGTAAGGGGTGCGCGTATATTAAATAAGTGAAAGTCTGTAAGCACTCAACAGGATACGGCTTATTTAAAACAAATCGAAATTTCTTTTAATTTAATTACTGAACGATTTTAAAAATGTTTTCACAGTAATTTATAGGCTACACGTATTTTACGACATTCTTTGAATCCGGTTTTTATTGGCAACCTCAAAAAATACAAACAGAATAGTAAATCCACGCCCGGAAACTATGTGTATTAAACACGTCCACGCAGCGGGTAAAGTTCAACACAGTCGTGAAGCATCAGCGAATCCACACGTCTTCTCAGAATCAGCACCGTTACTTCAACAGACAAAATGGACAAAAGCAGTCACCTCGTATGTTTACGTAACAAGCATAGAACCTTCGGAGCAAACGCCAACCTTCAATGACGTCAGCACCGTACTTCATTATAGTATAAAGATAATTTTCTCTGCTCAATAGCTCACTTAAAAATGTTTATATCGCCACTGATTTCTGTCCCACCCACTCAGGTGACCAACATTTACAGCTGCACAAATAAACCTCGAGAATGTGAATTTAGGGAAGAAGGCATTTAATAAAAGCAGATCATGAAGTAGAGATCCTTGCTACATAAATACCTCTTGCCAGTATACTAGTAGGAGGAGACTTGAATTCACTAAATACTTAGCACCGTTCACTTTTAAATCGAGTATAAACCCGACTCCTACCTAAAAAACCTAAATATTAAAACACGAAATCGTATTTTTACATTCTTTGGATGGGTATAAAACTTAGATATTAAAACACGAAATCGTATTTTTACGTTCTTTGAATGGGTATAAAGTTAAGTCGCCCCCTCTAAAAAAGACCAAACTTCACATATATAATAAATTAACGCGTAAAATTATTGTTATTGCAATGCGGATAAAACGATGTCTCTGCGGAAATGCAGTCGTGCCCCCAGACGATATGTGATAGTGTACGAAGCAGGAGTGGAATAATACTGGAAGGGTAAATCCTTAATACTCTGAGGAAAACCTGTCCCAGTACCGCTCTGTCCACCAGAAACACCACATGAACTGACCGGGGCGCTCACCTGGGTCTCCGTAACAGACCGGCGAGTAACAGTTTCATACGCATTTGAAAAGGCGACAGAAAAGTAAGAATTCTGAACTGAATATAAATAACAGAGTAGCCTTTCTTATGGCACGGACATTTGTTTCGTTGACCTCTCAAATAAGTGGCAGCCACGGTCGCCTCTAACTACAGAGCTGTCGCATTAATATGCAAGCCGGGTATTTTCTTCACATTACTGTAGACGGTCGTGAAGAGCATGGAACGACGCCAAATTGTTCCAGTGCGCGCACACACACACACACGCTTTGAGCAAACATTTTGCCCAGTATTACGACATAACTAAGTTTGTTCACGCTTAAGCTCCTTTGCTTCGCCATTCCTCAGTGATGAGTGCGTCTAAACAAAGGAAAGCTCATCTTTACAGTAGGTCACACACAATCTCCCGCGGAACCGAGGACTTTTAATGCACTCCAAGAAGTCCGGTTAAACATCCAGAATACATTACTTTTAATTTCTCCTGTGTTCCTTTTTGTTTAATTTCACCGTCCAGCGGATGTTTCTGCGTTGTATCCGCCAAACTCATCTTGTCAAATTAACATTTTTATGGAACGATAAACCTCGAAAGGAAGACAGAAAGGGAGGCGTAAGACAGCGACAAAGACAGAGACGACATTAAATGTAATAGAAAGGAATAAAACAGAAACAAGTGAATTTGATTTCAATTCACAATTCTTTCGTCATACTGAACACCTGAACGTAAATAAAGAACATATTATTAGCAATTCGACTTGTCTTCTCGGATGTTACGCCGTGCAGTCTGGCAGTTTTCACCGACGTTACAAAAGTGCTTACTGCCTCCTTGATCGAGGCCCTCATAATGGAGGAAGTAAGCACCTGTGAAACGTCTGTAAAATCTGCCAGACTGCACGGCGCAACATCCCAGAATAGTATTCATACTAGGCGCCGTAAAAACTTTAAACCCTACCACATAATTTTATAATTAATTTTAACCCTTTGCGGTCTCTGTCGGCCTGAGTCCGACATTTAAATATCCGAGTTCCGGTCCGATGTCGGACTGAGTCCGCCACGTATTTTACGAATTTTTTACGTGATCTGGAGTCACACTGGCAAACAATGTCAGCATATCATTGAAGCCTTCTTCTTTGTACTAGTTCTATCCTAGTTTTCCTGGTAAGACTTTGTGTACCTTATATTAGTGAAAGGAAGCAGGAGAGAAAAGTCGTTTCATTCTGACACGTGTCGAAGGAATCCAAGATTCCAGAGCAAGTGTTTTGCCATACATCATATAGTGAAGTAATATCATCGTAAGTGTCCCTGTCATATTTACTTAGAATAGAAGTATTTTATATCTGATAAAGTTATAAAACAAATATCCTATCCTCCTAATTCTAAATTACATTTTTTAAATTATTTTTGGCGCATAGAGCAATCTACCACTGACATGTGCATATTCTTTCATCATCGTTTACACTTTCCTGGTGTTGAACTTGGTCTTGATCTTTCCCATAGATCCCGCCTGAGATTATCCTCCCATCTACGTCTAGGTCTCCCCAGCGATCTCTTCCCCACAGGCTTCCTCTTGTCCCATCCATGCGCGCTACATGCCACGCCCATCTCAGCCTTCTTGACTTAATCACCCTGACATTACTGGAACCTTGTACTAAAAATACAAGAAATAACATTACCCTTGTATATTGATGCTAACACAGGAAATAGCTTCACGTTCAAAGCAATTTAACTCCGTAAAATGAGCTACGGGCAGAGTCCTATGACCGGTCTGAACGTAGCTGCCCAAAAAATGCCTGTGCCATGACGGAAATCGAGCCGAAGTTACCCAGCCAGTTACTTAAGCTATATACCGCCGAGTGATGGGGTGCTTAATGAATAATGAACTGGAGAGGGCAGAGAAGGAACCGACCATTGCCTATGAGGTACTATCCCGTCATTTATCTAGACGGACCTAGGAAAACCAAACGAACCTCAAGAATACGATGCACGAGTATTAAAGAGTTCGTCAGCGACGTTCACTCTCCGGCCAGTAGCAAATCACTTCACCGCCTGAGCTATCCAGCATCATTTCAAAAGAGAAGCAAATGTCTTCCTCTTACAACATACAGGATAAAACACGAGCTTGTAGGAACTAATAACACAAAAATTGAGTACAAGTTGGCCTTAGTAGCGGGTTCTTTGAGAGACGTATCAGAGTCGCTAAGCAGGAGCACGTAAGTTATTACAGACATGCATTTGCAGTCGCAGTATGAGGGATTCTAATACTTCATCCTTCCATTTAGGCTGAAAGATACAGAGTAGAACATAAAAGCACTCTCTTCCAAGATTCAGCATTACCACGCTAACAGGTTTGTAACAGGCTTACAGTGTAATTAAAAGAAAGATGCGATGGTCAGGGTATGTAACACGCAAGTGGGGAATGAGAAATGTGTTCAACATAGCAAAGGGAAGCCTCAAACGAAAGATATGTCTTGACAGAACAAGGCATAGATGACAGGAAAACAAAAAGTGGATCTCAAAGAAACAGAAAATGGAGATGTGGACTGCATTGAAGTGGATAACTCAAACGACAGGCTTTTGTAATCACTGTACCGGACATCGGAGTTCATAAAACCCGCGACGTTCCTTGGTTAACAGAGCTACCATAAACTTCTAAATAAAGGCCTCACAAACTGCGGTATGAAAATAGCCAAAGGAAGACAGGGTCAAAGAGAAAATTACATTAGTACTTTCTTAATTTGCAGGCTTCACCAAATATTATCACAACGGTGAGAAAGTCGGACATGTAACACGTGGTAGATACGAGGTGCGATCGGTAAGTTTCAAGACTGTGTCAATAGAGGGCGAACCGGATGTAGTACGAGCTTCTGCCGCTAGGGGGTGCGGCCTACATTCATAGTGAATCAGTGTGCCAGCCGGCATCATCGAATTAACATTTGTTTCTTAGTTACGGGCGTTTTGGTAGTGCATTACACCGACCCTCCTGCGATTTCGGAATGGCGTGTGCATCAAATTTTGCCAAAGACTCGCCAAAACGGCTACGGAAACCTATGAAATGCTAAAGCAAGCATTTGGGGAGTCCGCAATGGGTCGTGCACAAACGTTTGTGTGGCATTCACGTTTTGAAAATGGCCGAACCTCTGTCGATGATGACGAGCGTTCTGGACGACCATCTTCGAGCACAACGCCCGAAAATGTTACGAAGATTCGGCAGGCCATTCACGAAGATAGACGTTGAACCATCAACGACCTGTGCGACATTGTTGGGATAGGCTATGGGACCTGGCAGCTGATTCTAAAGGAAGAACTCCACATGCGACGCATCATGACAACGCGCCAGCGCACACCGCCCTCAAAGTTCGGCAGTTTTTGGCCTCAAACACCATGGCCGTCATCCTGCACCCTCCTTATTCGCCGGATTTAGCTCCGTGTGACTTCTTCCTCTTCCCCAAGATGAAAATTCAGCTAAAGGGAATGAGATTTGAGACGATAGAAGAGATTCAGGCAGAATCGCAGATGGTGCTTGACAGGCTGACAAAGAAAGATTTCCAGGGATGCTTCCAGGCTTGGCAGCGGCGTTGGGATCGTTGTGTTCACTCCCAGGGGAACTACTTCGAGGGTGATGGATGAATTTAATACCTGAGATAAGTGTACGGGTTCTTATACGCGCAGTCTGGAAACCTTTCGATCGCACCTCGTAACAGCATATAGGCATAACATTGCTGCAGAAAGCCCTCAATGGAAGGGACTACTTGGCAGATACAGGCACTGACTACAAGATATTATTAAAAGGATGTATGTGGGTTTGCGCATGTGCACCACGAACTACAAATTGGTTAACAAAGCTCTTCATTCAACACATAGGCCACACAAGAAAATGCACTCGGGAACAATACAGCACACATTCCTGTTTCAACTAACGCTGTCATTTTTAACTAGAGAAGTTCTAAATATAAACTGGGCCCATCTCGGAGTGACAAGACTGAAAATACGACATCAGGGCGTTCGCCATTGAGGCAGATGTCAGTTGCTAATGCCGCGCTGCCAGTTTGGTCCATCAGTCACAATTTGGCTGCCTAGAACAATTACAGCAGAAATGCAATGTTTATCCGGATCAACGACTGAAGGCATTCTGACCACAGTTTTAGGAATTCAGGCAAGTCCATGTGTTATCAAGTATTCCTATTGGCTGGGATTCAGACGCAGTAGCAATTGAGTTAGTTCGAGGTAAGAGGTCAAAGTTCCGAAGAGTCCCAGACTATTCTGACTGAAGCATTTTTGTAATTAGTGTTTATACATCAGCCCCTTTTGGGGGATAACACTTTGAAAGATCGCGATGTGTACAAAGTATCATCACTCATTGAACTCAACTTCATAACGACAACCGTTCGCATACGCCTCGGGGCCGTGGTGTACAGAAAGGGTTGACCAAAGAATAAAGTAAGGTGGGAAGGGAACTGGGTGAATAATTAAAGAAAAGAGGATTGGGATATACTTGGCATGATCAAAAGGGAATAGTAAGGGTAGGATGAACACAAATTTAAAAAATAGCACAGTGTACAAAACGTCATAATCTCTGTAGATATCAGGGATACGAGGTCATTAATATTTTATTGTGATGTGAAATTTGAGTGGGCTAGTGAAACATACACAGAATGTTGTACAAGGAATGACAGGGGGGTTAGCACGGTTTACGGCTGGTACTTGGAAACAGAGAGGGATCAGAAAACGGTCTGAGAAAGGAGATGCCCTCTATATACAGAGTATGAGAATGTTTTACGCATTATGTTAGACTGGAGACGAGAAGGTAGGGTGAAAAATGTTTCCAGCTGAAAATGGTTTATTAATAATGAAGAAGTAGCTTATAAAAGAATGATAAATTGGAGTAACGTTATAGAATTACAGAACATAGAAAAATATTTGTATAAAACTAGATGTAAATGAGAGAATAAAATAAGTAAGATTTTAGTGGGAAGAGAAAGTTTCTGTATTTGAGAATTACGTTTGTGCAGCAAAAGAACACAGCCATTATATATACTAGTTACTGTAGTCTGTGGTCCAAAGAAATCCGGTCTTCAGTATAGAAATTTCAACTCAAAAAATGAATAAACCAAATATCGTGATCAATAGGAATACAAGATCTGTCAATTACATAGCTTGACGATTCTATAAAATAAAGTCACAAACTTATAGCCGGGTATGAGCACATTAAAAGAAATCGCTTCCGACTTCATACACGCCTTCTAACGTGAAACTCTGAAATTCGCTCTCCCTCTGGACGAGGTCATAATCTATACTTTAAAATAACTCCTCCGAACGTCACGATCAAATATGTCTCCTTAATTTGTTTAATGAACCTATAAAACGTGTATTGCAACCGCAGAATAAATATATCTCAATTATTGTTTTATACTAAATGATCCAGCTCATCAATTCGGAGCGTTTCCGCACTCATAACGAAAGTTACATAACTGTCATGTATTATCAGCTTAATTCACTAAAAAACGTTATCAGGACTCCCCTTTCTGAACCGCAGACTTGGCGGGGAAACAAGCAATTCGTTCTGTTACGTAACCTTCCATTCGGTACACAGAGATGTTAACTTTCGGTCAATGTCATGGCCGCCAAGTCACTTGCAGTTAGCACAGCGCATATAAATGAACATTTGAAGAAAAAAAATGTGGCGTGATACACTTGCAGACAGACAGCCACTTCGCATATTTCAGCTGAATAGAGATGCAAATTAAAGGTAATGTGTGACTGGGGATTTAACTTGTCAGATGTGATCCTTGAAGCAGCACAAGTGAATGTCTGCGTCCTTCCTCGGTCATCAGAGCGAACATCAACATTCACAAAAGTACCAAGCACGTTAGCTCGCCGGTAATGTGTTCCATTTTTCATTCTGGAAGATCTTACGTCATTGTAACATCGCTACCAACACTACTTCGTGTTCTGAAGGCTACGGATGCTGGTAACTCTGAGGTTTATCATGGTTTTCACCAGTCCCTTCATCAAATGCTGGGATCCCTTTCATCCATTTGTATATTATTTTAAAATAAAAACTCTGCCAGTAGCAAATATTAGATTTTCAAGGACCTGCGTTCTAGATTCAGTCGGGGTGTGTAAAGCTAGAACAAGCTAGCACCGACTAGGCGCATTATTTACGTTGTCCTTACAGTACTGACAAGGACAGTTAATCTAGACAGACTGCATCAATACTTTCATGCACAATTTATTTACATCAGCAGTTAATACACTCTCGTTCCATATGTTCTGCAAGCCTTTCCGTACTGTTAGGGGTCCCTGTTTACTGCATATAGAGTAGCTATGTCCCAGTTCTCCATGCGTATCGGCCTTCAAGCACAGAGAACTTATTTCCTGTCGTTAAAACTATAGTACCGGTGAAGGCTATTGTTTGTGTTCACCTGCAGCTAACAGGGCTAAGAATCTAATTCGTCACAGTGATAATGGGATCTTAAGGGACGGGACTTTATCCGTTTTTGGTTAAAGACACGTACATACTTCTAAACAAGTCAGAAATTCATACAGAATGTTACTCGGAATACCGGAAGGGTAAAGAGTACATGTGCGGATAATATTAAAATATATCTTAAAAATAGGGCGTAGGTCTGTGAACTGGGCTCATTTTACTTACGAAAGGTACCAGTGATAGACTTTTGTAAACATGGTGATGAACCTTTAGGTTGTATAAAGACACTTCACTTCAACCCTGAAGACGGAGACAGTACGTTTCTCCGAAACGCTAGCATCTACCGACTACGACACCACAAGCCTCAAAAGAACATCATCATCGTCATCCCAAGATCACCTCCGCAGTGCACAAAAAAGTACTCCCCCTTCAGGAGGATTACGTAACTGCCAAAACACAGCAGGAAGGCACAATTTTTATGTGTAAGACTGTACAAGGTCAAACGACAGGAAGTAGTAGTTCTGGCGATTGAATATATAATTCACAAAAGTTGTTTCAATGCCAAAATATAGTAAACACAAGCCCATTGTTCGCCCTTGCAGGATATCAATCAGACGCCATATTTCTGACATGCGAACAAAAACGATTCTAGCATAGATGGAAGAATTGAAGTTTTTTTTTTAAAAAAAAAAATAAACGGCTATCGCGCACAAGCGGTTTATCCGCTGCAGCGGTAAAACTACCGTAACCGCGTATTCGAGTTGCCTGTGCGCACGGACGGTCTGAATTTCTTTTCAGTTGGGAGCTGGATTTTGTGGAGACAGTTGGCGTGTGCTCTAGGCCGATAAGTCGAGGTGTGGATTTTGTTGGAGACTGTCGCTGTGTGAGCTTTATGCTAAGAGCAAGGACAAAGCGTAGAAATAAATTTTGGTTCCCTCCACTTGTAAGTCAAAGACTGTCGAAAGTCCAATTTCACAAGTTATACGACGCCCTGCGTATGTATCCGAAGAAATCATTCAGATACTTTCTTTCTCTCTTTTATATATATAAAAGGTCAAGTTGGCTCGAGTTCGGCAGTAGAGCTTCACAGACTTCTAACCACTGTTACTCTTTAGCTTTTCTCGCTGTACTCCGATATGGCCGAACTCATGTGCCTGGTTTGGCATTTATACGTCTTCAATTATGCAAGCCCGGCACGCTGTGTTCCGACACAGAACCGACTTAATTGCAAAATGTCGCGAGTCATTTTCATCAGTCGGAACTGTACCACTTCTTCATAACATTGCCGTCAGTCTATTATTAAATCACGCAACACTTTGTGTAAAGAATGTCCTTGCTAGTGATTGGTCCACAGCACTGTTTATCGGTAATCCCAAAATATGACGTCACGCAAACGTTCCGAACCTACCGGAACAGCGGGGACATTACGCTGCTCGTTGCATGCGCGTAGCAGACGAAAGGGAACGAGCAGTTGCACGTACCTGGACCTGGACATGGACATGGGACATGGGACAGACATCGTCCCCCACCTTTCGTCACTGACGTCCAGTGAGACAAGTTCTCACCGAGTATACGCGCAGACATGGCAGATAGTATAAAAAATATAAAGAAAGATACGATGGAATTGTTTTAATGTGATGAAAGGCTCTCAGAAACGTGAAGTGACAACCAGTGTCAAATATCATCCCATAACACGAGAAGCTAACTGCTCAACTCAGAAACAGATAAGGAAAATAATAATTCAACAAAAAATTGTATTATCGAAAATGTACTGTTTTTGTCCTTCTGTAATTCATTTGAGAATGAACCCCCCTGTTAGTTGGTCCAACTAACTAACTAACTAACTAACTAACCAACTAACTAACAAACAGGAATGTTCTGTTTCAGAGCAGAAAGGAAAGTTATGCAGATAGAGAATACATTAATGGAATATTGGGGAAAGAAAATAATTTCCAAAAGAGGAAAACCAAGAAATGAGAAACTTCACACGTGTATATTTCTCGGTTGTACACGTGTAGTAATAATTCTTTGTCAAGAAACGGACTACTGCAGATCTAACCAGTTTACATACGACAGGCAAAGGCCACATTCTCATACCGAAGCGACCAACCACACCTCAGTGGCGGATCGTGGTCAAGAAATCAGGTTGTGTGAACACCCCCCCCCCTCCACAATTCTAAGGTACTTTTAAGGATCAGAATAACAACACGTCCCTGCTGTGTTACATGACAAAACACTTACTTCATACTACACAGACCGGAGCATTTGCCACTGGTTGACATTAGTCTTTAATGATTAATGACGTAAACAGTGGAGAGATAAAAGCAAGGACAGCTGCACTCACGGCAATTTCTATTTATTGAAAACACTCGAACAAATATTAAGACATTATGTACAGATATTTATAGAATGTTCCACTAACAGGACTTCGTAGAACTAAACTTCACTGAGTCATTATTGACTTAACAGTGTTTTAGACTTAACGACGGTTAATTTGACGACACTTTCAACTAAGCTACGTAGCTAATACCCCATGTAACTTCAGGATAACTATGAACGATGATTTGCAAAGAATGAGGAAGGAACCAAGGCGTAAACTTCTTTAAAGGACTACTCCAGACCTGGTGAAACTGAGAAAAACCACGGAACGTTTCTGTCAACAGAGCACGCCGCGGGGCCGAAGTCATAACCTGGGGTCTCCAAATGAACGCATCCAACTCGTGTTGATTTCGATGTAGAGAACATCCCATGGGATCAAGAGATCGCCTACCATCTGAGAAAGTACGGAAAATGCCTTGGTTTTGCCTGCCTTTCGAAAACGAAGCCCGTCAAAGTAACACAGCCTATAAGAATTCAGTCCGTGCCCCTATCCAGAGATTTACATGAATACCCTCAAGAAACCACAAAAAACTGAGAAGAATCTACAAACACAAGATAATTTAGAAATTGTGATAAAAATCCGAGTTCGAGCGAAAAATCTATTTAGTAACCTTATGAGATTCGAATCGAGAATATTTTAAATACAAGTCCAGAGCGCTACAGCATCGTCTTTCGTGCATGAACGAGATCATGCGTCATGAACTATATATTATAATATAACGACATTTATAACAACTTGTTTCAATAACCAGACCATATGCCTTCTGCAGGAATAAAATTACAACACGCTAGTTAACTGTATGTACGTAGTGATGGCGGACCAAGAGGTTAATCGGGTGTATTTTGCACTTGATTTCCTTTGTGAATAAAAATGCCCCGGACAGCAAGTATGCCCTAGAACTTGATTAGACAATGGGCCCACTGAGAGTGATTCAGTGGCTTAATGTGCAAAACTTATTATTCGGAGGTATGGGGAAATTCGGGGACCGACAAGACGCTGGATGAGAACAAAGTGTCGTGGAAACACTGAAATATACTTATACAATTTTGGTTTCGGAGACTTAGAAAAAGCACTTGGGGGAACTAGGTATAGTTGGAAGGATAATATTAAAAAAGATCTTACATAAATGGGCCTGAATGTCTCAAGTCGAATAAAACTTTTCAAAGACTAGAAACAATGAGGGCGTTTTGTATGTACTGACTTTTCAAGTATGAATCTCTGCCATGAAGTTAGCTAGCTAGGTATTTGGCAAGAGCTTACCACGGAAAGCAAATGAGTACAGCCAAAAAGGGGTGGTTCTTCATCTCGTAGTCTGGCGCAGAGCTAACGCTGTGTGTTACAAAACGTTTTAGAAACACATCAGGATCACTTTGTAGAGGAAATAAAAGAAAAGCTACAACGTCCTGACATTTCCTTCCACAGTTTTTCTTAAACCCTGGCGAATCGTAGTAAAAATAAGTGACAAAGTCACATGCAAATTTACTTTCCTTAGTTATATTTTACGAGTATTTTTTTTAATTTAACAGCCAATTTTCTGATTTAGTCTTCGTCTCTTATTTTTGTGTTTAATTATTTTCAAGAACAAAATTCTGTAAGTGTGATTAAAAGTGGTTACAGGAACAAAACATTCTGAATACGCGTAATTTAAAACTTCGTGTTCCTTATTATTAAAATCTTAATCCGTAGAGCGAGAGACACTTTAAAAAATTGTGAACGGATGCTGAAGAGCGCTTATACATTGCTATGAATATTGCTTGCCTACTGGTTTCTCGGTCATTTACTTAATTAACTTTTACTTGATGTATAATTCATGTTTCAATGCGGCAAAAATTTAATGATCTTATAAATGTCCTTTTCAGCCCCCCCCCCTCCCCCACAAAAACACACACAGTTTTTACCGTTCTCCAGCGACCACTGTCCTTACATGGGTCATGTCTATGATGGATGTGGCAGGTTCCTCCGATCTACGAGTCTACATAACGTCATAATATAGATCACACTTCAGCCTTAATGTTGCCGGAAGTGTTGTTTCCAAAATACTATATCTTAAATACATTAATTTAATGTGAATTTTTAACTACAGATGTCCCACGTTACGTTGGAACCGAATCACTAGCATTTGGCGTCAATATTCTGAGTTGTGACTGACTCATCATCTCCCAGTGGTTCGCTCGCTGTTGCTACGGCATGCTGTCGTGGCGGGTTCCACGTTAAATGGGACACCTGAATTTAACTGCTAGAAATAATAGAAGATGACGTAGGTCTCCCACAATGAAATGTAAGGAAACAAACCACAATCATAATACGGCGGAATCTTGGTGCGAGACAAAATTTTAATTGAACTCCGTACACTCTGATAAAAGTCCTTAAGTAGACCCATATTTCCTTATAATAAAAACAATTATCATTTACTAAAGACCATACACAGAATCGTTTTCACTTCATTGTCTATTCTTAAAATTAGTTTTCATGTTATTTTAAAGTAGCTAAAAAAATAAAATTGCAAACGTAAGTTTGATTAAACTTTAATCCCGTTAACTTTTCGAGACGGCTTACAAATTATATATATATATATATATATATTCTCCCATCCTCTATCACTTTTCAAAGTCTCGTGAATACCAAGCACAATTAAGCAGTAATTGCCTAGATTAAAGTACAGTAAAACTTTCCATTGTTACGTACTGTATGCATATATTTAAAACATGGGAGGCGTATCCTGGAAAAATCCCTCTCCCGGCACTTTTCCCAAATTCCCCCCCTCCCACTCGCACTGTCTTTTAAGTCGAAATTTTCAGTAGCGAGTACAAGAAACATTCATTGTACGCAACGCTACACTTGGCAGTTCTAAAGAGTTACTTCTCGTCCTGGGCGTCTGTTGAATGAGAGCGAAAAGACGTCAGTGTGGGCGCAGGGCTATCACAAATCAGCTAAAAGCCACGCGTGACCTGCCCACAGCGTTAAGTTAAGCACACCAATATGTCTGCAATAATTTCATGTATGCTCTTAGAATGTACGGAACAACGAATCCTTTATCGACAGACGTGGCCCATGTAGATACATGCCTACTGCTTCGGAGTGTGTATGAGCCAAGCGTCTCTGAATCCGTAAAGAACGCCTTAGTAGTCCGTAGGCCTATTAGTTAAACGCTACCACCATTGGGTGGAGAAACAGATTTAGACGAGGAAATAAGACATCTGCAGTTCTCACTTGAATCTCATTCCAACAGAAAACTCCCCCTTCAATTATTTTGGTCCAATAAAACAGAAGAATGGGCGGGCGGGCGGGGTGTTCACCCCTGCTAAGTAGCGTACATAATAGAAGCGCCTAGGAAATATATTAGTCATTAGGGGCTGTAAGGACGAATTCTGAAAACTTTTTTATATGTCGAAAAGATTAGGTTTAACTGTAAGTTAATACCATAGCGTAAGCTCTGGACTACTTGCGCTAAGCCCTCGAAGTTACACTGCAACGAAGATTATCTGAGTATGAGGATTAAACTCGGAATCAAGCTGAAGAGTCTGTAGATCGGAGTAGGATATAAAATCTGGTTATGTGATGCCAGCATCTGAAACGACTGGGAGACCTTCCTTTTCTCTTCTTTTCTTTTTTTTTTCAAGGCGAGAAAGGGGTTGAGTAGGTCTACGTTTCAAATTTATGGTGGTCTAGTAAAAGCTGAATATTAAGTCACGACATGGCCATGAAAGGAGAAGTGGCCCTGTAAGTTGTTAATAATTTGGCTATAAAGTAGCAATACGGATGGATACCACCTGCAGAACCGTCACGTTCCTGTGGTAAAAAAGCTCGCTCGCATGCAGCAGACCGTCATTTAGGCATTATCAGGTGCATTAAATGAGGAAACAGACTGGTTTGTTTGTGTCTTGGTTATCTCAGCTGCTACGTTACACAACATCGAAAGGAAGGAAGATTACGAACGAGGAATCGGGAAAGTTGTACATGACCGTGGACTATTTTAAGATACTTCCCATCCTTTACTGCAGGAACTGAGGAAAACCACGAAAAGTCAGAAAATTCTAATTCTAGACCGAGAATCAAACCGGGGTCCAGCTAGTAAGAAACAACGCTGTTAAACACTCAAATGTGATCTGAGCAACGATAACTCGGGCAGTGCTCCATAAAATGAACACTTTAACTGCTATTATGGATTACGGAGAAGGACACTTTTACAATCTGAAGCCACCCCCTTCTTGGGCTACAAACCTATTGGAAAAGCACAAATATCAAAGACTTCCATCAACAGACTACACAATTAATTGAATTCTGATTGAATTTATTTAATTGAACTCTCAACTGTTTTATATAATTGGGTTCTTTTAATACTGTAAGAGATGCAGACCAATTCTCTCAGTAGGTACGTTTTAAGGAACAAACTTTACAACTGGCATTAATTATCCAATGCAGGGCTAGTATTTACGTCACACATCCTTGATGATTACGTACTATTTCGAAATATGTCGCCGTTGATTACGAATTTCACATGTACATAGGTCTAACTGATAATTTGCGTAGACTTAAAAATACTTGGTATAAACACACACACACCATGGACAACGAACAGCCCCATTGCAGAGGGAACAACAAGACTAGCCGACTTTAAATTCTGAGAAACAAATTGTACCACTCTTCTTGAATGGGCGTCGGTTCCAAGTAATGGCTGGATAATAAATTTGCATTTCAAATTTATAATACGGTAATCTGCCTTTGTTTGGTCAGAACTCTACCCAGCCTGGCAGCGTAATTATGGTCCTATCCTGTTTGCATCACAGCTGTGACCAATTCTTCTTGTCTAATTCTAATTCCGTACTATCTTCCAGCGTAACAGTTTATAACTACAAATCTGAAATTCCACCTAGTGGGCACACTATCCGAAAACAGAATTACCAGTTACTTACACCCATTCATCACCACAGCGTCTCCCCTTAATCAACAAAGTTTTAAACACACATATTTCATACAGTATTTTAAACATTAGTCGGGTTATACAAGTCATAACAATTTCATTAAAGTATATTAAGTTGGTGTTAGAACACAAAATATGATTCTTCAAGAAATGCTAATAAGGCTCGTGTGTGTGGTAACCGTATTGTTCATTCAAAATGCCCCACACACATAATGATTGTAACTTACACATGCCACAGCCAGTACATTCAATTATGAATTCAAGTTATTTGCCTCGTCGCCGACGTCTGTGCTTTCAAATTACAAAAATACAATAACTTCAGAAATAACAAAAAAAAAAGAGGAAGTAAAGCTAGCCAAGTTCAAAGCCCGATAAGCGAAGGTGTTAAGACAATTTTACGACAGCGGATGAGTCAGGATTGCTTACTAAGTGGATACGAGCTGGAAGGCCCGGTCAAGGAGATCTTGCTTTCAGACCGCGCCAAGACCAACTCTGGGTTCCTTCCACCTTGCTATCCAATAGGTTCAGAGACCCTTTCCTTGGGAGCAAGGCGGCTGGAGCTCGAAGGAAACTCGCCAACTAATTCCGAGGCACAGAATGAATTGAGGTTTCCCTCTGTGACCTATGGTGCTCAATTATATTCTGCTCTATTTTCGGAAAGGATAAATAGGAGATACATTTCTAAACAAGAATACAAAGAAGTTTGTTTCACTGGCAACATTTCAGACTAGTTAATGAAGCTACATCTAACCCTGTCACCCATCCTCTGTGTTCAGAGAATGACTTCTGAAAAAAATAATGAAATACAATTTGTCAAAAAGGACACAAAGTGGTTCATAAATGTACAACCAATCACTGGAGAGTAAATGTCTTTATCTCATGACAGCATACGATGCAAACACCTCCCCAATACAAGTTACAATGTCGCCACCGAATTAATTATCTTGCTTGGCAGAACAGTGCGTTCAAATGATTCTTAGGTTATTCAACAGCGGTCTCTCAACTGCTTGGGTTATCGTCGAATTGTAAAGCCATTTCCAGTGATGAATTGGAGGGATGTGGAAGCGATCTGGCACGGCCTTACTCCAGCGAATGAGCGATTAAGCAAGAGACTGAGTAGGAAAGTGAAACTCCACGGCCAGGATCGAGGATCTCACGGCGGTCAGTACGAAGATGGCCGTCTTCTGGGTTGAGGTTCTTGCGGCAATTGTGGCAAACTTCTTCTAGACTATCTTCTTCAGGGTCAAAGTCGAAACCGGGACGTGCCGAATTCGAAGAGGTGGTAAGCAACAAACGACGATCGGTAAGTCAGTGCGGGGCGCTATTCTGGTATAGATTCAAATGATGAGCACTGACAAACAGTATAACAAATGCAAATACAATCGAGGACTAGTTTGCCTCATTCAGTACACTGCCACTGTCCACGTACAATAAGGCAAGAATTAATCCTGCAGCATAACTAGCAGCCTCAATGGGGGACTCACTGTGAGAAGACCGAGCTACGGACCCCCATTTGCTAGTATAAATAATAAAACAACAGACATTTTTAGCTCGTTGCTCTAAACTGCTCAAGACGTTCTTTAGTCTAATGGAAATAAAAGAAAAAAATCCCCCTTCATCGCCTCTCCCCAGCTCTTCAAGAACGAGTCATGGTGGAACAACATGCCAGCTATTATTCCGACTTCCACTTAAATAAGAAAATATAAAAAATTCTCCTTGAAGCGTCGTGGCTCTAACTTTCCATTTAAGGAGGCTCTTTGAATAAACCATTGTTTAAAATTCTTCATTCTATACATACGGAATGCTTTCATAAGACCCGTCACCTCCTAAACCTGAGTTATCAAGCTATTCGGTAGCATGAAGTTAGTGTGCCACGTATATCACATCACTGGATAAAAGAATAATGCGTAAAACTGACAATATGCAGTCTATAGAACACCACTGTACCAGGTATACACCCCCCCCCTTAAATTCGGGAGGGCCCAGCTGCTTACAGTCCCTTCGGGAAAATGAGTTGATAGTGCCTTAAAATAGTACACGATCACTTCTTACCCAGTTCATTGAATAAATAGGAATAATTATGGATTCCTTCCATTGATGTGGCATCTCTTCCTTATCCCAAATTAACTGAATAAGCTTATGGATCCTCCTATGCAACCCTTTGCCACCTGCTTTAATTAATTCGGCCGGAATCTGATCAATTCCTGGAGATTTATAACTTTTCAACTTCCCAATGGCTAGTTCCACTTCATCTAAGCTAGGTTCTGGCACCAACAGTTCAGCTGTATGCATTTTAATCTGTCTAATATCACCAGTATTATGAACATTTAAGAGCTCGCTAAAGAAATTTTTCCACCTATTCACAATTTTTATTGGATCTGCAAGCAAATTGCCACTATCATCCTTTACCAAATTAGTCTGGGGTTGATATCCTTTCTTAAAGTTATTAATGCCTCTGTACAGGTCTCTGATGTTTTTTTCTTTATTATTTGTATGAAGTTCAGCAATTTTGCCCTTCAGGTATTCCCTTTTCTTAGTCCTAAAGGTTCTACTAGCCTCACGTCTCACGTTACATAGATTATCCGCATTTGTTTTGTTTGGGTTCTGCCACCATTGAAATTTTGTTTGCTTCCTTCGATCTATTAATTTTGAACATTCTTCATCAAACCACGGTTTATTTTGCTTTCTCCTGTAGTATCCTAGTTTCTCTTTTGCTGAAATTTTGATGCAGTTTCTGACATTTTCCCACTCCCTGTTGATGTCCACACTTTCATTATCCTCATTTGTCTCTAAAATTTGAAACCTATTCGAAATTTCAACTTGATATTGTTCCTTTGCCTCTCCCTCACTTAATTTTTTCAAATCAAATCTTTCTGTGTCAGACGCTACATAAACTATTTCGTTAAATCATTTCAAAAGTAGTAACGATGTGACCCACCGTCTTTAAAACCAACAACTCTTACCGTTTATACGTATTTATGGGTCTTGTAAGATTCTCAAAGAAAACAGCTATTATTTCCTTTAATACCATTAGCAATTTGATATTCGTAATGGGGGAAGTGTTGTGTTTTCTTTGCGGTACGGGCCGAATTCTTAAATGTTATTTAGCCGAGTTCTGCCTTCAAATCAAAATTTACAACCCCTTAACGCCGTCAAAATTTACCCCCCCCTCCCCTCAGTAGGAACTTCTAAATTATGTATTAAACTTCCAAATTAATAGCCTCAGCTTTCTCTAATACAAAATTTCAAAATTCCGTCTTTTATGCCAATCATCACACTAACGCCTTCACTCTTACTTTATCCTTAACAGAAGGACGAGCGGGCATTGCCTGGGGACCTTCTAGCTATAAGATGCTCTTTCTCCCCCCCAGATATCGAAGTGTCTCTCACTTCTCCCCCCACCAATTTCCTCTCTCTCTCTCTCTCTCTCTCTCTTTGCCTTCAAAGGTTTACATACCGAAGTCACACAACAAAACTGAACCATAATGCTGTGACTTTACAGCAGATGCATGAAATCGTGTCTGGGAACAAATAAGTAATAAAATCAAGCACACGTGTTCGAACTCAAACGCTTAATTGAATGTAGCACGGACATGTGACTTCAGAATTCATTATGTTTAAACGCTACTGTCATTAACTGAATCCTTCTTTCGATCCCTATAACAACCTGATGCCATGGCCTTACGACTACGCGTACACATAAACAAACCAATAGACAACTCCAAAACGTGAAAAAGCATTACATATTTCAGTATTTCCAATCCTGGTAGGGCTATTCGATTTCTGGATCTTTGGGAGGTGGGCTTTGAGGATGGCAAATGGTTGGATTTGGCTCAGGATCGTGGCCGGTGGTGGGTTCTGCTACCAGGGAGTTAGTTATATATTCTGAAAGGTTCTGATGATGGTGTAATACAATCAGGATTGCTGGGATTTTGGAATTTGTCAATCGTCTGGTGTTATAGAATTACACGTTTCGAGGACTGGGCCTGACCTCGTCTTCGGTAATGCTGAAGGGTAAGGAACTCGCTTTGCGGGGTTCGTCAGAATGTGCTAACCTCCGTTTCTGGACCTGAAGACGAGGGCAGATCCAATCCTTGAAACGTTACGTAATTATACAACACCGGGCGATGCACGAAGTAACGAGGGCAGATCCAATCCTTGAAACGTCACGTAATTATACAACACCGAGCGATGAACTAAGTCCAAAAACCCAACGATCCAGCATGGAATAATGTTCCGAACTGCAACCTAAAGACGCAAAGGTCACAATATACTGCTGTTTCACAAGGGCTGCCACGTTAAGGGTATTTGAGAAAAGTTGACCTGAGAACCACGAACTGACTGACAGGAGGGTGGAGGGAAGATAATATGAGAGATTCTCAAATTCGCACTAGTCACCTCATATTATTACGATGATGAAATCAAGGAGAATAGAGTGGTCGGACACGAAACGCGCGTGGGGAGATGAAAATTCGTACAAAACTTTTGTTAGGGAGTCAGAAGTGAAGAGATCGCTCTGAAGACTCACTTGTGTGTGGTTGTCAGGATAATATTAAAAAGGATCTTGAAAGTAAGAAGTGAGTTGGATTCATATGGCTCACAAAGGGAGAGGTTGGTGAGGTTTTGTGAGGACGATAATGAACCCTTAGCTTCCATAAGATCCGGGGAGTTTCTTAAAAATGCGAGCTACTATTAAATTCTTCAGAAGGACTCTACTCGATGAAGTCAGTTGTGACATCAATTAAAGAAGTAACCAGTAATGTACTGGCACTCCAATTTAGCAAACTGAAAAGCTTTCTTTGTGTTTGTCTTGTTCGTTCCATGACAATATAAAACCAAAATATCTCTTACCAATGAAATGTAACAACAGAATATGTTCAGCTCAGTGTCTCGTGATGAACAGCTTTCTGCAACGGAAGCGTATAATTTGAAGAAACTACCACTTTTAAAATTCGAATATCGTCAAGTTTAAATGCGGTTTTCTTCAACTGTTATATTATATTAGTCCAAAACGTAGTGAACTCTTGACATTTCAGTAATCAATCCAGAACCTGGGACAATATTTGATGACGTTGGATGAAGATAATTCTTCGACGGGGAGGATATGACAACGTTGGGACCTTTCAAGTACATTTCAGCATTAAAAGGGTCTGAAAAGTAGACTCTGAATCTATAAATAAGGGTGGAAGTGCCATACTGACATCGTACGCAAAATCATTCCATTAAAATGGCAAAAATCCATTAAAATAAAAAATAAACTTACGAACTGAAATGTGTTCCTGCAGGCGGAAGGTACCTACGCACAAAGTCATGGAGGCGTATAGGGAAGTGGAGGTACAGTTCCATGAATTCTAGATCTCATTATTAAATAATGCTGAATGAAAGCTTATTGCTGTCTTACCTTTATTGAACCTGAATGATATTTCTGTATCTTTTGGCAGGAGGTTATTTGGGCACAAGAGCCAACCCGCACGTCCCAAAGTTATATTAAAAAAAGTCCTCCCTGACTAACAAACCTGTAGCAGCGTCTCTCTCGATAAATTAAAAGTTGCGAAGATGGTCCTGTTTTTTATTTAACCGAAAGGTTCACTGCTCTGTACACAGGAGCCCTACCCTCAGACGTTCCATGAACCTCTTCCAGAATATCAATTATATTATTACCGACTCATTTACGTCTACGTATCTCATCAGACAGAGGCTTTCCGAAAGTTAATGCACTCCCCTTTTGCCCAGCTAGTGCGTGTTCCGTGGGCGTCATCCTCCTTGACCTGATCGCCATATTCTAGATACTGTAAGCGAGGGTTAGGTACATCCCTGTGACGTATGCCACCTGGGATGTCATGTACTGCACTACTAGTAAACCTAAAAATGTACGCTTTCTTCTCTATTTTGATGTAAACTCTAATGGCAATACTTCATAACACTGAAAGTTAATGACAAAACAAACAAATGAATAATGATGCTATGAATATCCCAGCATCAAAAAGCAACAGAGATGTGTAAGAAATATCTTTGTACTAAAGACCTATGTTTTTCTACTCAGGAATAGATGGGTTACGCAAGCAACACATTACCATTTGCCTACGTCACAAGAATTTACTTAATTCTCGCTTAGAATTCTTACGAAGTTTAACGGCGGCGTAACCTGTAGAGCTTGAATCAGGAGCAATGCGCAGGCGCACAGAGTAAACTATTTAAACGTGAACAATACACGCCATGTTTTAAACAGTTGTAACTCAGCTGGCTTGCCAGATAAATTTAAGTAAATACAGAGGACATGAATATGACAAACTATTATTACACTTCGTCTCCCTGAGGCCGTTTCCCCTCGTACACTTATTTCCTTCTTGCAAACAGCTGGCAATATAATTATCTCAATATTTACCTACTCTAAATTTACCTCACTTCTGTTACCGTCTTGATTTATTTAACAGTTCTTTTCTAATTGCACTGGTTATACAAATGGCTGGGAATGATCAATTTGGGAGACTGTGGAAGAGAGTGGGTATTACCCCAGCATTCGACACGATGTACTGAAGAAGACCACACAAAACCTGTTTAGAAAGCTACAGTCCGTAGTCTAATTAAATAAGGTCAATTAGTGCGTTCAGAGACTCCAAGCTTTTCTAATCGGGTTACCCGGGATTTTAGTTCCGATATTAAGTCCCAGTAGGGTGTAATTCTTTCGTGAATTTCCTTAGCCCCTCTAGGCAAATGCTGGGATATAAAAATACGATACACCCGTTTCCATCCACGTCATTGTATCATCGAGCATCATCCTAACAGCCAACACTGCATGAAGAATTTAGTGCCACAGAGTAGCGTCCTTCTTGAGAATGTAATAATAGCTCCGATAGTCAAGAAATTATCACTTTTCTAGAACTCCTATGTTCATTACCGTCTTCACCAACCAGTAAGTCCTACCTCGAGTCAGTCGAATCCAAACCACATTCTCATATGGTACTGTTTAGATGCATTTTAATATTACCCTCTAATCCCTTGAGGGTTTCAGACGAAGACTTCATTGTGTATTTCTCATCCTACATGTCATGCGCACACGATATTTCTCTCCTGTGCCACTGGCTTAAGTTTATAAACAGCCCATGTAATGACCTCAAAAATGTAGAACATGCGACTGGAATGAGATTCCATGTTCTGCGCCGTGTAGTCTGATGATGGAGGCAGCAAGGTCCTCTGAAACGTTGGTAAACTTCTACCATACTACACAGCGCAACAACCCAGAAGACAGCCATGTTCATATGATCCGAAGTTCGTCTGCTACGTCGAAATTACATCAATGAACCTCTTGCAGTCTCATCTACGTGTGGAGTTGACCGCGAGAGATAAGTATCGTCAGAAACACAGAGCGTCAGGAGAAGAAAAGTCAGGGAATCGATCGGAGTCCCGCACAAAAAGCGTGCTTTGTCTGTAGCGTCTTCCTCTGTTCCCACAATTCCACGCTCCACGCACTAATGGACATGCCGTGCTTCGTACACAAATCTTCCTCTCCCAAGTTATTTTTATTCTCACAGTGTTCTTTTTTTGAAGGAGGGATAACGGAACCAAACAATTTTTTTCCCAGCTTGGTAACGAGCTAGGAGGACATTCTACAACAGAGCCGGTCGCCATCTTGATGTTCTCGTGCCCTTCAACTACACCCCCCCCCTTATTTCTCTCCCGCTGAGGCAATGGATTGTGCGTTTTACCACCACGTCACTTACCCACCCCTCCCGGGGTCAATGCGTGAGATGATGATGGCCATAATCTCACAATCGAAGCTTTCTTCTCCCGTATGTTGAAGGCACGCCGTGGATTAAGTTATCAGCGCTGGGGGTGGGGGGGTGTACAAGATACGCGTTCCCAGACATAATTTGTTTCTGGGTTTTATATTACAGTAACACTTCCGAACCCCCAACGCTAAATGGCGCCAGTCAAGTCACAACGCAACACCGACGCATAAAACGGCAGGCTTTGTCAAAATTTAACAAAAAATTTTCATTAATTTCTGCCTCTCGAGACTTAGAACAGGAGAACAATCAGGAAAATTGTGGTACGGGGTAGAACGACGATGACAAAGTAACGAGCAGAAAAACGTGAAAGAGAACAAGGGGTGACGAAGAGAGGACGGGGGAGACTGAGGAAAATAACAAACAGAGGGAGGAAACGAATAAGAGAACAGGGGGAGAGGAGGATGAAGGGAAGGAGAACGAGATCGATAAGAAGGGTGATTGATGGTGATAAGAAACAGCAGAAAAATAGAAGCAAAAGACGAATGAGAAGAAGGCAAGGAACAGGAGAGAAATAAAATGAATTTACTCATAATTCGTCGGATATGAGAGGTGCAATATAATTACAGCATTCCTCTTACTTTCTGAATATTGATTTCAAGTCGTTTCTACATTTTGGCGGTTTTGCTTCTACAGTGGCTCAAGCAACGAGAAAGTTCACGGGGGTAAGAAACATGGACTGGGGCTACGAGGTAAACCCCTTGTATACCACGTGCAATGCAATAATCAGTTCATATTTACCAAACAATTAATAAACAAAAAAATATAATTAGGCCGTGTCGCTTGTCCCTTACCGTAGAAAGTGACATTGGAGCAGGTTTTCCTTGAACTCTCTTATCCTAAACGTCGTTCCATCACAGTTCCAAACGCGGTCATAAGTTTCATCTGCGAACCGGCAATCATTAAGATATACAGCTTTTATCCGAATATTTTCCGGCGTGGTTTATATTTAACAAAACACAAGGGAAAAATTGTTTTGATGGTACATTTATAACGCGATTGGCTTTTCAACAACATGCCTCTATATGCAGTATGAAATAATATGCGTGTTTAATAAATGAGCACTCGGCATCGCATTTCGATGGCCCCGAGTGTATTAAAGCCTTTGTAAATCATGGAATTCCAGTAAAAGTAGCACGGGGCCTGAACGAGGGGACACAACAGAGAGAACAAAAGGAACTGTCGTAATCCTCGGGGACCTGACAGAAAAAAAAAAATTAGATTCCTCCTTCCGCCCTGCTTTTCCAACGACACTGCAATCCCCAACCATGCATACAGATGATGCAGTCTGAACTGGCCTCACTCTGTCTTATTTGACACCAGGAACAAAGGAAACTGGCATCTTCATTTCCATCAGTCGGGAACTATTTGAAATGAAAACTCATTTTGCTACAACCAGTAGCTTTCGCTGAATGTTATCACTCAAATTGCTTTCCACTGTGATGTCACGATTCAGCGCACATCGTCTTCATGTCGAGAACAATGTTAGGACAGGGCATTTGTCTCTGCAAAATGTTGTCAAGTTACCAAATGGCAGGAACCTTGATGGGGGGGGGGGGGGGTATATATATACCCTATCCATAGGAGTCTATCCTATGCCCAAAATACACATCTCTACTTCCTCACGATGGCTATGAGTCTTAACAAGCCAAAGATTAATCTGTGAAATAATTGTTAAGTTTATTATTACCGTATTTATTTCTACATTTGTAAACAAAATTAACTTTAAAGAATTGGGTCATTAAGGCTGTTTCGTTGAGTCCCAAGATAGTATTGGAAATCTTGAATATTAATAAAAAGAGAAGTTAATATTTTAGTTTGCGTGGTCTAGCGCTGGCCTTGTAATCCTGGGGTCTCGGGTTCGAATTTATAACTTGTGGTGGTCTAGGCAACACGGAGTTTTCTTCCGTGGCATCCCAACAATTACTCCATTCGCACACAGAAGAAGTCAATGGCAAACCACTTCTGGATCATCTGCCAAGAACGTATATGAACAGGTCCCAGTCCGAGAAAAGGATGGAAGGATCCTGTTCATATGGACCTGTCGTCAGACAGAACACTAAATAAATAATAATAAATAAATGCTATACACTACGACCGGATATGAGGCTTCAGAACAATTATAATGATGCAATAGTATTAAACAGAGGCACGCTGGACAGATGATGGGCTGATAAGTAACTGGAGATAAAAAAATCAAGAAATGCATGCAGAAATACGGTGGCAAAAGCCTCGTGGAAAGTACAAATTTTGAATATCGATTATATGAAAGGATGACATTAAGATGGATCTTGCGGAGACGGGCTGCGAGAATGGTAGGTGGATAAAACTGACTCAGGATCTTGTGCAATAGCGAGTTTTGATATCACCTGTTGCAAATCTTCGGGGTTTTACTGTCTGACAGCGTAAGATATATTCAGTTCTGTGGCCAAAGTGTTCGTGATGTAACTTCCTTTGAAATAAAAGAGGTCTTTCTGTTACTCGCATACTCAAAAGTTTAACAAAGGAACCTTCATACTTCGTAGGACAGTTAGAACAAGCCCAAAGGGAAAAGTGAAAAAGTCTCGTTTCTCATATCGCTCACTTGTGCAATGCAGAATGGAACGAAGATTGTGGCCAGCAGGACCTAAGAACGGACACGGACCCACAGAAGTATCGTCGTCAAACTCCAGCAGTCGCCAAGCTGTTCGTATTACAAAAGCCACACTTCGTGGATTCTGCGATTACTACCCAATACACGATTCTGCTGGGCCTACATATCAATCCACCGTTTCGAAATGTTCCAGTCCATAGGTTTCCGTAGTGCCAGCGATGAAACATGATGACCGAAAGTCACCAACTCCCTATTATGTCTTCCTGCACAGAATGAATAGCAAATGGAGATGTGAACGAAAGGGATCCCTACTGTTCGTGTTGCATGAATTGTGGAAAAACTGTACTACCCACTGTTGAGACGGCAAGTCGCGTCTTGCGCCACGTATCTCCAAATTTTGTTTGAACTCCTACCGAAAATCGCCCCCTCTCGTTGTTATGACAAACCAGAGACGATATATATTCCTGAAAATAGTTTTCCCCTACCCACCGGAACGATTCAGTGTTCATACCAGCAGCCATCGGTGTGCAGTGCAGCCAACTTCATTGAGGGTCCCCGTAACTTCTCGTGCTACGGACATTTCCAGATTCAAAATGCGTCCGTCTTCCTTTATAAAACGAACTGCAGTGATTTCTCAGTTCTCACAAGTCGCCCGTCAGTCACAGAACCGTTTATTCTGCATAAAATGGAACAGAGAATGGATGGATGATCATACGAACGCGTGAGACACGGTTGGTGGGTGACAGACTAGACTCGGCTAATTAGGTAGTTGGTAGGTTGGCGCGCGATCGTATAAGACAAATAACATGAGGGGGTTAAAAAGAGAAATAAAGAAATGTAGAAAGGAGGTAAGACTTAAGGAATAGAAAATAAATTAAGTGTGGAGAAATACAGTTAACGAAGAACAAATAAAACAAAAGAAAATATAGTAAAATATTGAGAGAAACTACGAAACGTATGTAGGAAGGACAAAGCAAAGATCCAATTGCCAAAGAATATTTACCATCAGTCATCATCGACTCGTGTTACATATCTCAATGAGCCTCAGACAATATCTCAAAACAAGCATTAGCCTCAAAAACACCTCGAGAGATACATGAGCCTCCATTCTCTCAAATTCTCAAAATTACGAACTTCAGAAGCCTGGGCCAGTGTAAATAAGGTGACAGGCGTCAATTCTGACATTAAAGCACTTCTGATACAGGAATGCATTTCCATGTATGTAACGTTTAATTAAATAAGACGAATGACGCCGACAAAGCGTTCTACAGGCAGAACTCCGAATCAAATTGCCTTAAGTAACGAGCAGGCGGCTTCAATAAAGGGCATTTATGGGAAGATTAGTGGGTCTACTGTGCTAATCGACTAAATGCAACGACGTTTGATTGGCCACATATATGTTGCCGCCTCGGGACAAGCGGTTTTAACGCGTAACATGGCAATGGGACATATCCATCAGGAACAGATGGAATCAAATCCATTACCTAAACGTAACAGAAACGCGAAAATGCGCTGTAATTATACGAACGAAGTTGTAGTTACATCAAAACATGCAATTTCCCCGTCCGCTTTCAGTAATAAGAAAGCACGCGAAGTGACCTAGTGACATGGAACTGATTTCCTGGCCACAATAATTTGACTTCGGAATGTTTTGCTGTTGAGAAAAGAACGTAAATTGCTGGAGAATTTTAAACGGATACGTGAAATCAGAAATACGACGCTGTTAAAGCAAAACAGACCCATGTCCATGTAGGTCTTGTTGGTTGTAACGCCGTGCAGACTTGGTAGATACGAACGTTTCGGAGGAAAATACTTCTTCCATCTTCAGCTCTGGAGACGTCTCCACCGCAGTGGGAACCCAAATCTGATGTTACAAAATGACAGGCTCAGTGGATAAGGCAAAGACTTATATTTTCCAGCTGTCTTTTCGAAGAGTGTTGAGGGAACTGTAATGCTTTTTGCGGATACGAGGGGGGAAACGTCTTTATGTTCAGGGCCACAACAAGACGAAGTAGTTCGACAGCAACTCAGCATCAACAGTAAACGGATTCGCAGTGTCCCTCATTAAAAGCGACTTCCTTATTTTCAGCTGTGTTGCGGTTTTGAGTCTCTCTCTCCAGAACCTAATTTAGAACGCATAACTCAATTTCATAAATTGAGCTTCTGTACAGTCATTTACAGTGGCATCTCTAGCAATGCGGGGGGGGGGGGGGGGGGGGATACGGAAGGGAAGAAAATTCCTACACAGGCTTCTTGTACATGTAAACGAACTGATACTATTTTAGTACGAACAAGATCTGAATATCTAGAGACCAATTAGCAAATGAGTACGTACCACAAACAGAAATGCATTTAAATAATTATAAACTTGGACCAGTCGTAACAGTGTTACGTAAGATTCTCTGCAGATCGATACGACTGCGAGAAAAGACACGTGAATGCAGCGCAAGTACGTAGAATCTAGTGACAACTTTCACACGTTTCACTTTCGTAACTATAAATGTTCATGAATGACAAGTTAAGGTGCCTTAACTTCTGTAAAATTGTAGACCTAAGGTAAAATTACAGGAGGATTAAAACTGTAACACTTTACTGTAACCGCGATGCAAATGATCTGTAGTATGTAAATGCATAATAAATATCACGTACTACAATGTTGGCCGAATGTCATAAGAATTCGATTGCTAAACACTACGACAAAGGATATCTGAAGGCAGACAACCAGGTGAGAAAAACGAAGTGTAAATAACTTTTAGGTTGCACCTACCAAACTAACTGACAGGAGAAAATATGACCTACTACAAATGTTGTATTTATCTACTACTGTGAGAATGTTTCCGAGGTTTAAATGGGCGAAGAATGGATAACGCAATGCAACAGGCTTTTGGTTCTGAAACATTAAGGAAAGAGATGACTTACAAGACCTACGCATAGATGGGAGGACAATATTAAAAGGGATCGTCCAGAAATAATGTGTGAAGGCAGAGATAAAACTGGTACGAGTAGATCCAACTGGTTCAGGATAGGATCAAATCGTGTGAGCGTATGTGTGAAGACTATTTATAAGCCGCACTAGTGAAAATGCAGTCCTACTGCGAGATCAGTTAACGATACAGGCAAGCAGAATATGTTATTTCGGGTATGTAGAGTGTCTTCACAAATGTTGTACTCTGGTATGAATACAGAACAGTAGGTCAATTTGTATCTTATATGCGTCATGTTTGTGTTTGATTAAATATATTTATTATTGCATCAAATATCTAATAGTTTTTAAAATATTTTAAATTGATAAAAACCTGAAGACGACGGTATTACCCGTCGAAACATGTCGTTTTAATAAAAAGCGCTAAAAAAAATATAATGTAAAATCGTATTTACGATTAAGAGCGCTAATATAATATTTTACACAACAAAATGTTTTAATATTATATAATTTTTACAACACCAATAAACTTCAAACGTTTGTGTATAGACTGTACAAAATAAATATATATAGAACAGTAGGTGTTGAGCGGGAGTTCAGGAGAACCGAGCACTGCTAACCACAGTTAGACCTAGGTCAGGATTCCATGGAAATCGAGGAACTGATTATGTCTGTCCACAACCATAACTGAAAACTGTGGTAACGTTCTGCACGCCTAAGTCGATCTGAAAACTGAAACAGGTGAATTCAGAACAGACCCAGAACGTTTGTACAATGGTGCGGAAACAGAACGCATCATTTCAACACCAGATCCCACCTGTCAGGAACACACATCTTCAGGGCCACCACTCGATGCAGGTGATTTTAATCGGCCTAAGCATCGACACTGAGCATGTCTTTGCTTGTAAGTGTCCATGCCTCACTGTCATACTTAAGACGGAATAGAAACTTAGCTGTGTATCTTGCCTCTTTTTCAGTTCAGTGTTCTTCGAATTGTGTCACAAATAGACAGAATTTTTTTTTTAACCAACTGATTTTTGTCTTGGTCATTTCTCATAAGTCACATCACAGCCAAGATATCTGAAATGCGATATTATTTTTTAAATCGGAATATCGTCTATAATTATATCTTCGTTGTCGTTGGTAATTTTCCGTGAAATGCCACTGCTCTAGCTTTCCTTGTTGATGTTTTCGTATCACATCCTTTGCTAATTTTATTCAGCGCAAACATTTCTCTCTGTAGCCCCCTCCTCCTTATCAAATATTAAAACCACGTCATCTGCAAATAGCAGCATGCCGAATAATCTTCTTCCCGCATCTTCTCCCTTTTTCCACTCATGTACAATGTGGTCTAAACATATTTTGGATCAAATCCCTGTTTAATTCCTCCATTTATTTTAATTTCCTGTGCTATTCTTTCATTCATATCTATAACAAGTTTTGTTTCGGCATACAGGTTACTACTTTAACCAGATGCACTGAATGTCATAATTTATATAGCACATCCCACAAAATGGTTTGTAAAATTATTAAAACTTCGAGAGCCGAAGAATTACGATCTACGTTTGAGCGTCTGCCTTCTACATACACCATTCATTATCATCTTCTACATTTGAAACAGTGTGGTTAAATAACCTACGGATTTTCAAATTTCACATTTTTTCACATTAAACGATAACAAACGGAACAGCTAAATCCCTGGTACTGTGACCGGGTTTGGAACTAACTATCTTCCGAGTGCAAGGAGCGAGTCCTGAGCTATGTGTTACGCTGTCAGCTTAAGAAAGGAAAAGGGTG
>NW_019059862.1:986396-1009754 GCF_000696155.1 Zootermopsis nevadensis | reverse complement strand
ACACACAGAAGAAGGGAATGGCAAACCACTTCTGGATCATCTGCCAAGAACGTATATGAACAGGTCCCAGTCCGAGAAAAGGATGGAAGGATCCTGTTCATATGGACCTGTCGTCAGACAGAACACAAAATAAATAAATAAATAAATCTAGCCTATCCTAGCCTAACCTAAAATAAAGTAAACTAAACAAACCAAACCTAATCTTACCACAAAACACCTCAGAACAGTCGGTCTCGCATGTCGAAATACGAACTCGGAACCTCGCAAATACTAAGCTTAACTGCGATAATGGTATTTTACAGAGAAGTAGAATGTGACGACTCGCGTGACAGAACGTATAAACTGAATTTTATTTAACTCAAATCCACTGGTTGAAAAGTTAATGCGGAAATAATTTTATCGTCTTCGGAAAATGAGAACTGCAAGTCACCCTAAATCGCCAATGATAATAGCCTAAGATCGTGTTTGCTTCTCCATGTACTCTCTGCTTAGTTACAAGGTCTGCAGTAACAAGCAGATTTCTCGGAATGATGTTCGACAGTCCTCAAATACTTCCAGGTCGTAACCGGAAATCAGGACGAGAATAAAGTCTCCTGACAAAGGAATCGAGAGGTGGAAAGAGATGATAAATTTAATAATAACTCAAGGATTGGAAGGGATTGTGTGGTGTGCCCTTCCCGATGGCTAAGACGGATACAATGGTACGGTTGCTTGAATGGGCAGGTCGTAATGATGATCCCTCATATTCAAGCTCTGGGGGAAAAGTGACACATGGAACTATCTGCAGATGCACCTTATATACAGTACTGACGTATACGCAGGTAGGATAGAAAGGCCCCTCAAATACACGCACTGGGTTCGAAATCCCGATGTTCCTATAATTGGCAAAAACATTTGAATCCCTTCGTGTATAACAGAATCTCTTATACACAGTTTGCAGCAACAAGGTGAAGCAAAATAAGACAACTTTTCATCGGCTGACCATCCGAATCGAGTTCGGTCACAGTATAAATTCAATATTCTACCAAGAAGCCAACTATCCATAGTTTTCAAGCCATAGACGCAGGTCATAGATGGATGGCTTCCTCCAAGACACAATCTACTACGTATTGGGACTTCAAACACAAATCGAGAATTACATTAGGGCAGACCCTTGGGGTCACCACAAGAGAAAACTTTTTACAAGCGATTTGACCATGTAAGATTTGATTTTTGAATGGCGGTGAGTCCAAAGATGGAGGCGGCAATGACCTCTGAAACGTTGGTAAACTTCTACCAGGCTACACGGTGCAACAACCCAGAAGACTTGACACTGTGACAAAGCTCTTGTCCACGATCATATATAAACCAAGTATTTAGTCCCAATTACTGTCAGTTTCCTCCATGTTTTCTGAATAACTTCCAAATTTCCTCCCTACATCTTGTTAACATACTTCACGTTCTGTCGTCTAGGATCACAAATTTCTGAGACAAAAAAAAAATAAAAACGTTCGCCTCTGTTGATAATCACCTACAAGACCACACGACGTCACAAGCCAAATCACAATCAACAATCCGAGAATAGATTATACGTGTATAGCCCGCGCACAATCATACATAAGCCTCACAATTTTATATACGTGTCATGTAAAGTGACGATAAATTTTGTGAAAAGGCACGTGTTTCTTTGAGGGGAAATTAAGCACTGAAATTGAAATTAAACAGGGCCCAAAACGATATACCACACGGTATAATTAAATCACGGACCCCACTTGACCCAAACTGAAATTTTAAGCCTCTGTTTTACCTTGACAACTCTCCATTTTTTGAACATCTTGCAACATGCCACAGCTGTACCACCACGCCTCCACCCCTCTTGTGGCGGCGTCTATAATCTGATCTGTGACAACGTGAATAGATTTTAGTAGCCGGATCTCGTTAAGCTGTAGAATTAGGATGTGTTGCTTAGAAACACCCTCCATCTTTCTGTTATAACAGCCTGCAAAACTTTCTGGGGGTTGTAACACACCATTACACAAAATCTACGCACATCTGACGAATGATAAACTAAAATGAAACCACGTAGTTTGAAAATGTCTCCATAAATGCTTCATTTCAGATTTTAAATAAATAATTTCAAAACCACTTCGTTTAATAAACTAAATACGTTTTAATTAGCTCTCAAATTTTTTAAAAGCCATTTTACTTTGTACACAGCAAATGCCATTCTACTTGCTGGTTGTACCACAGTACTACCACAATGCAAAATAAAAGTTGAATTGACAGAAAAATAGACAAAAATTTAAAAACCTATTGTCTCACTTTACCATATTCGTCACCCTATAGCACACATGGGGGACCAACACATATCCATCCAACCAAAATTATATGCTCCAGTACCAAGAGCCCTTCGTGCTTCGGGGTGTCCAGGATTAAATTTCCCTGCTACTTTCACCGATTAATTAATGTGATTCACCTGACTTCATTCAGACAAGTGCTAACAACATAACAAATTAAAATATTAAGAAAATAAAAGATTCGTAACCAGTGTAACTTACTTCACTCTTGCGCTCAAGACACCTAGCCAATAAACGGGAAAAGAGACGAAAATAAAGAAGAAAGATGGGAGTTAACAAAGAAACAGCCATACAGTAATTAGATCTAATAAGCACAAAGGAAAATATCGATATCGAAAATAATGAGAACGATTATATGAATTATATTGTTCAGCAACCGATTTCCTGCTGTAAGGATTCATAATGACTGGAAACTCCATGGAGCAGACGCCTTGAGAATCCAATATACTACGCTCAGCTAGTAAAGGAATTCCCCGTTTTTTATGGAATCCGCCACCGGAACTTATATCCTGGGCTAGCTGAATCCAGTCGTACCCTAGTTCTTGAAGAACCTTTGTTCAGTTACATTCCCATCTGAACCTGTCTCCACCTTCCCTTCAGATTTTGAAACTAAAACTTGTGATACAAGCGTTATATTGTACGCGTGTTACAAAACATAATAAAAGAGTTAAAAACATGCATTATATTATCCATTTTCTATATCAGGCGAAGGTTGGGAAGCTTCGGATGAATATGAAAGAAGAAGAATATCAATACAACTTCGTCACGAATAGCCAATCAGTGGCAAGCGATCAATCATCAGTCACAGGACTGGAGTTCTGTACGACCAGAAAGGAATTCGTGTTCCTCACTGTCAAGAACAAAGCAGAAGATAGCTGTCTTCTGGGTTGTTGCGCCATGTGGTCTGGTAGAAGTTTACCGACGTTTCAGAGGTCATACTGCCTCCGTCATCAGGGCAATGAGCTTACTCGGCAGGCAGCAAGGACTTCTGAAACATCGACAAAGTTCTACCAGACCACTCGGCGCAACAACCCAGAAGACAGCCTACTTCAGACTCAGCGCCGTGAAAACCTCAAATCCTACAACACAAAGCGTTTTTTTAATTATTTGTAATATTAGCATCAACTACATCGTACACATTGTGTTGTTCCAAATATATTACGACTCACTTCCGGTAGAACTACTTTAACAGATTCAACAGTATGCACTATTAATAATAGTGGTAGTTACTAACTAGCAGGCTTAACAATGGCATAACGAACATAAGATTAGTAGTATCCTGTAAGTAGTCTGCTCATTCAGCACAGAAGTCACACATTAACTATTTAGAATTTCTCATTGGCGTAGGCCTCTATACCAGTGGTATTCAACCTTTTTTATTCGCGTACCCCCAAATATAATTTCTCTTCAACTTTGTACCCCTAAAGCTGTTGGTGTATAATTCAAGTTATACATAGTATATAATCTATATCTAAATAAAATAAAATAAATTACATTACCGATTATTCAGTGTTTATCATAAAATAATATATATAATTTTTAAATTTCACGTACCCCCGGGGGTATCCCAGGTTGAATACCACTGCTCTATACGATAACCAAGTCGTGTGAATTTCCATCATCAATGGCCAATAATGTGTTTATATGGAAATAACCAAGAAGACAGTCGTCTTCTGTTTTTAGCTAGTCACTAAAACCAAACTTAATCGGAAATCAAAAGTAGTGACACAAATGAGGTCTGACAGAGGTGCTCTATTCATGCGCTTGTTCATTTTGTACACTTCGTGTTACAATGTATGTGGAGGGCCAAGTAAAGATATGCTGGTACATACCATGGTCTAAATACTAGACGTTATGCACTGGCAAACACAGAGAGTAGACTTTCATAAATTTAGAAAACGATTTAAGAACATTTGGTACATTTGCTACTTACTGAACTCAAAATATGGAAACTGAAATTTACTCAGCAAACAAAATGCTGTCGTTGCTCCCAGAGGCGTCACCTGCGCCCCCCCTTCCACCCACCCTGAAACTGTTTACACTATGTGCCAGAAATAATACATTACTGCTCCCTGCAACCCTAAATCTGCAGCTCACCCTCGCACGGCGTCGACCTACCCCAACACGTCAGGCACCGAGATGGATGCTCCCTCAGACTTGCTTCTTTTATTTTCAGCAAACCGTTAGCTGGATCCCTAACCAGACTCAACGTCATGCGGTCACCCCATCATCCAACGAAAAAAAAAGCCCTTAAAATTAGTCGAATGTCAGGAAGGGTTCTCAGCAACAGACACTCCGGTTTCCAACAGAATCGTGCCCGGCAAGAAAAATGACGCAGGGTATAGATCAGCACAAGAGCGCTAAGGCATTTTAGAACGTTTTCTAAATGCGTTCTTTACTATTTTTCATACTTCACCGATCAAAATACAGGTAGGACTCGGTTTACGCCGCTTCAATTTATGACCGCTTCATTTTACGCCGGAAATCTCGGGAACCTAACCCCGGCGTAAACCGAGTCCTACCTGTATTCATTGACTTCAAACACGCAGTCATATTTTACGATCCGAGGTTCAGACGGCGATAAAGAAGTCGATGTTGGTTTTCTTGTTGAAGATAAGACGCCGTACGTTCATCCGAGACGTTCGCAGCCACCTACAAAGCATCATAATTCAGAGAATCCATCATCCACAGAAACATTTTCTTGCATTTCATTAAATATTCGCCATATTTTCAATAAAAACTGTATGGTGGGTCCTTTGTTACCACGCCACGTGGAGTCCTCATTTTAGAGAAGGAGGATTCAGCCTCCACATACGGAAGGTAACAACAGATCGAATAAGCAATCGCGGACAGCCGACAAGTGGTGACCCTCTGGATTGAGAGTTCAGAGAATTCACCGCAAACAAACACCTTGACACGAAATGTTACATGGGGTATTATGACGGGTACTTACGGAAGATTTTGGTGGAAAGTTATCCACTGGAACACCTAAGTGCAGACTGGAGTATAATATTAAAAAGTATATTAAGGAAATAGGGCGTGAAGGCGGACTGTATTCATGTGGCTCAGGACAAGGACCGGCGGTGGGCTCTTATCAACACGGTAATGAACTCTCGGAATCGATAAGAGGCGGGGATTCTCTCGAGAACAACTCTCCTTCATGGAGTGGTTAATGACAGGTTACATCCTGTAGACCTTCTCGTACAAAATATTTGTAATTTGTATCGTTGATCGCTCCAAATTTAGTTGGAACCCGTTTAGTAATTTAGAAGAGGAAATATTCCGACTGATGAAAGGACAAAATGTCCCCACTAGTGCACTTCGTTAAAACAAACAAACAAACAAAGACACACAAGAAGGACGAGAAAGTATTCCAGTCCCTCAGCAGACTTTATGCTCATTTGGATTTTGTCTTCTGGGTTGTGAATCCAATTCTAAAACGACCTCGAAACCCGTCGAGTGATTTCAAAACAGGGGTTAAAGAAACACGAGAATTCCAGTGTCAAAATTAGTCTTTAATAACAGTTACAAAAAAACTACGTTTGGTACAGAATAATTTGGTTCTTAAAGAAGTTCACAGAAACGTATTTTTAAGGGGGCGTTTGAACATCACGTGATGCGGTAACCAGTTTCCCTTAGTAGTCATGTTAGAACAGTTTACATTATCTCGCCTCACGACTGCAATTTGTTACGCTCAGACAAACACCGCGATCTTAAGACCCGAGACATCCTTTTGAAAACGGGAAGAAACATTTTTAAAACGCGGTGTTGAATGAAACCAGCCTATGACGACAGCAACATGCTTTCGAAAAGAGGGCAAAGGAAGGGCGCGAGATCTGTAAAATACTGTCTATTGAAAGAACACTTTCTTTTTCAAAACAGGACGGAGGTGGAAGATCTACTTTCCTTGCAGCGACATGCATAAGAGACGCGTAGGCCCGTATTTCAACATCAAAACAGGATTTACATAAAAGAGAGGAGAGGACAGAACTGGTTTCACAGCTATGAGAAGTAATCACTGGTTTATTTATGGCTAATCTTACCTTCACATTTCGGTCTGCTGGATTATGACAATGTGCAGCCTTACATGTCATTTTCGACGTTGGGAGAACATGCTACCTCCATCTTTACTACCACTTCTTTTAACCTGACGATAGAGACACCATGATCCACCAAAACATCGGTAACCCCTCTACACTTAAGACTACGCAGAACAAAAAACTTGGAGTTCTCACAACCGTGAAGATCTCAATTTCAGTTTACTCTAAAAGTCATCGGACGATTTAAATTAAGATTTTTTTCGATCCAATATAATCTCTCCTTTGTATGACATTCAAATTAGATTTTGTTCACTGTCGAAACCACCTAGTCGAACATAAAATGGTACAGGACGTAAAATATATACACCTCTTTTAAGATCCACAATTTTCTGTATGATTGAATAGGATGATGAAATGCACAGAAAAACTGAACGTGAGATTAAAATATTCGTAGGCCTATCCGATACACAGTTATCTCCCAACAGCAGACTTTTATCAGCAATAGTCCCAAACAAAGATCATAAACAATTGGTGAAGCAACATAGAAAAGAACGTATATGGAAATTATTAGTACTCCAATGTACATCAATGCAAGCAGACGAAAGGCTAAGGAGACATGAAAACGATAAAACACCATCGAAAACTGATGATTTAGAGGGAACAACGTAAGATAATGTCTTAAAAATATTCTACCAGCAATAAAAGACAGATCCTGGGTCATTTAATGATGTTCCACCATTTGCTGAAGGCATTTTGTTAGTGAGTGATCTCAGAACTTGTATTAAGAGTCTGAGGAAAACAATGAAAAGCATGTCAGAATAATGTGTCCACGAAATTCGAAATGGGAACCCTCCCGAATACTAGTCATAAACGCCGAACTGATTTAACTGGTTCGTTGAAAAACAAGGGACATCACAATGACGAGTGTTGATAGAGCAGAACGAACATTTCAGAAAGGTAAGGACTACGTCAGAGAAAAGAAAAGACAGCATTTAAGAAACAAACTGAAGGACAGAAGAAAAAGTTTCTAGACACAACCTGTAACGAATAAAAAGAAATAACGTTCTAAAACCAGAATAGAAGAACAAGGAAAAGTATTTTTCGAAACATATATTCCGTAGAGACTGAAAGACCTGTTGTGCCCATGCGGAAATCGAAGTGAGTGGCCAGAAATTTTTATTGAACGAAGTTGTTTTATCTCCTAGCCGACACAGCGGAGCAGCAGAGTCCAACTTGGATGGTTGTGGATTCCTCGCCCATTATCGGATCCGTCACAAAGCGATCTGACTCCTGACACAATGGAATTTCTGCTGCTCAGCTAAAGAAATGCAAAACTATTTCCAACGCATGAAACACAACACAAAGTATCGGCAAGTATGTCCACATGCCAGTTTCCATGGTCACAGACGCCAACAGGATTGAGAACGTGTACTCTCTGGAGTACAGTGACATTCCAAATGTCATTATTGCACTGCGATCCCAGGCCACTGTTGCACAACGTCTTTCAAATAACGTCATACAAAGATTATGTGAATCGAGATAACATTGTTGAGAGAAATGCGACAGACATATTGGGTGGGATCACATAGTGAACTTCGCTCACGCTAGATTGTGATGAAAAAGTTAAAAAAAACCGAGGAGATATTTAAACTCGGCACTGTGATTATCATCTTCCTTCTGTTAAATAAATATGTTGGAAATTCAGTACCATTTGTATTTTTCGCTTCATTTACCTTGTCCTAATAGAGGGGAACCAGATAGGATGGTTGGCTTGATACGCTCTGCGCATGCTCTGCTCAGTAATGTCATGCAAAATAACACTTCGTTGTACGCACAGCGTTAACAGCGCACGTGTAACAATGGAGTCAATATGGCAGTGCAGAATTCTATGTGGTCAGTGAATATCTGTTTTTTTTTTCCAGCAGGCCGTAACGAGCGAGCCAAAACCACTTTTCTGGAGTGTAGGCGCCAACTAACTCCGATGACGTAACAGCCCGTCCAACAAGTGGGCCATTTAGATGCAAACCATTTCCCTGCATTCCATTTTAAAGCATTTCAGTATAGATCCACAACAACGTCTGTTGCTAGAAATCACTGATCCACAAAATCCCGGGGTTTAGTTGGCAAGCTGAGCGACTATCGGCTTCTCAAGAAGTTCTCTGCGTCTTGAGTAGTATGAGTAAGATTAAAATCAACAAGTTCTGTTGAGCTATAGATCGGCGAATTCATTTCACAGATCTTATCGACCAGCAAATGTATCTCCACCACACGATCTTGTCCAACTACACGAGATATACAGAGCGTAGCAAGAAATGGTTTTATACGACAAACTTCATGATCTGTAACTTACAAGCCTTCTAGTATTTTTTGAATCATGAAATTTTGGAGATCACGACAGGTTCCAAATGTACGTCGGACTGGGATATAAGAAACGAGCACATATCTGTTGGGGAAAACAACCTGGAAAATGGTCATTTGGCCGATCTTAGATATGATAATATTAAAATGGGGAAATAAAAGGCTCAAGACCGTGTTTAGGAAAGGGCTTTGGCATTAGTAGTGTTTTATTTCTCTGTTTTGCTACAAGATCTTGGTTTGTCGAACATATTACCCATGCATAGGTAAGGCATGGATGGATCCTGGACACCTACCGGGGAAAACAAGTAACACAGACGCCTGAGAATAGTAAGATTCCAAGAGGGTTAAAGGCGGAACTCAGAAATGTCAGCACATGTCGGAGTTTCACTTATTCAAATGTCATCAAACTGACAGATATTTTAGTGCTGGGAAGCAATGTTTATGTTGTGGACAGTATATGCTTCCTCATCTGCTACCCCTCCTGCCCCTCTAATCCCAATGCATTTTATTCTAATGGACGTCGAACGCGCACATTCAAGCCTCCAGTAGGATTCAAACCCAAGCCCACGATCCAAGAGTAGAACGTGATATTTCTTAACCACAATCTACTACTGTACGTCTGAGCATTTCATGAACACTTTCATGAGGCTGGCGGTAAATACTGGACAAGGAAAACTACTACATTCATCGGCACAGACAATGGATCCACTGGGCAAGTCGAGGTCATTACAAGAAATGCGGCCAACACTTTGCATTATAACATCACCATTTTAGTTAAGTGTTGTCTTCAGTCTTTTGTGTACGATATTCGCCCATCTCGTGACGACCTTTGGCTATTCACAGGGGCAGAAGGGAGAAGCAGGAACTGCGTTCCACGGTTTCATAAGCAGCAGCGAGCTTAAAAAGCTGAATCTCACACGCAATTTCTCTTTTTAATCCGCATAAATGGAATGCTGCTCTGGGACTAGCTTCCTACAGCCTTGAGTTTTCCATAAGAACTCCCTAAAGGGAATGAAACTCTACCGATTTGAATATGAAACTACGGTTCTATATCCAGGAGTCACGATGCCGACACAGTCATGCCCGCTGCGAGGCATGGCGGGGCGGGGAATCGGACATCTCGTACCGAAAGGTTCCAGCATCTTTGAACCTGCATCTACATTTCCCACAGGTGGTTCCAATATCTCACTCTCGGTTTACTTTACATGCTCAGATTTTATAGTGTCAAATTATGCATGGAAAGGCATTTGGCTGGAGGGACTGAGGAAAAATATGGTATCGGCGATGAGACCTTCTGAACTTGAGGCAGAACTACCCAACGACCTGACCTCGACGTTCAGTGAACATCTCAGTTTGAGCAATGATGTTTGATAAGAATGTGGTGAGTACAGTTAATTACACATGCCTCAAACTACAAGCGAAGTACAGGATCATTTAAACTAAATACACAGACTGAGGTTCTTTGGGAACAAAGCGTTAACGACAATGAACCAACCAAGAAACCAGTACCTGAGGCTATTCGATCTATTTTATCCCATTCAAAGAATTATACACGCGGTTAGCGGCCCTCGTGTGTAAGAATCCATTCAATTCAATGGCGCTTAAGCCCAAATCAGGCACTGGCCTCAACTGTGACCTATATTAGAAATTTACAGAGGTTGAGAGGTTACAGCTGCTACTCCAGCCAGTAGAGAGTCAAGGACCGGTCACACCATCGCAGGCGGACAGGACGCAAGTAAAAGATTTATCATTGTACTGGGATGAAAGAGAAAGGAATAGGCAGGAAGTGGGTCTCGTAAACCTCTTTACAAAACTCGTACGTACGCACAAAAACACTTCAAACCTTTTAATCTGAATAATGTTTAAGAATTCAGTCCGTACCTCAAAGAAAACACAACACTTCACTATTATAAACATCAACTGGTTACCGCTGTTTAAGGAAATAATCGCTGTTTGCAGTGTGAATCATACGAGACATAAACAGATATGCAGAGCCACCGACTGTTAAAGCTGGCTGGACATACAGTTACCATTGGGCTTTAATGGGTAAAGCCACTTAGGTAACTTATATGTAGGCCTTCCACCTACTTAGCATTCAGTAACTCTTGAGTTTTGTCCACAGAATGTATTGACGGGTTTCGTGTGTAATTCTCAGAAGAAACAGCTACTACTTCCCTAAACTGCGTTGACCTATTGGTAATAGTGATGAGTTGTATTTTCTCTGAGGCAGAAACTGAATTTTAAAGGAAACTGTTGTTACTCAGATGAACTTCCATATTTAAACGGCTAAGAAACTGAGTGATATACAAATTACGCAATAAAAACAGCTATTTATAACGCAAAATTCGTGGCCCAACATGGTACCTCTGGAAATTTAAGTAAACCTAACGCTAATCTAACCTGTTCGGTCATGTACAAGAATTACACGTCCAAAGAAATTACCCGCAAACACGAAACAGAAGTGACACTCTACAACCCACACTAAATTAGGACACGCGAATATTTAAGTCAGACTGTACCACAAAAATAAAGGGCAAACACAGAGCATAAGAGAAACACAAAAAGACAAGGGGCATATCATTAGCAGAAAACAGCAGGCCTGATTAAAATTGCCGGCTTACAGCATCCTTGTGAATCCTACTGTGATGCAGCTCTGAACTATGAATAATCCGCGAATCAGACGAAAGAGAAATAACGAGGACAGAAATGTTATTTGGGCGGACAACAAAGGTTAATAATTTATTAGAGGGAGAAATTTTTACTGATGCCAATTTTGCTGAAACAAGATCAAAGAACGCATGAAAGGATTTATAACTGCAAGCTCCATGAAACAGTCATCTTTCTCAACAAGATATAAGGTAAATGGCCGTCCCGTGAGTGATATATGAAAATGATAACGAATAAGCTAGTGAGACTTCTGTTGCTCTGAAAACAATTCCGTATTCTGCTCCAATATCTGATTTGCAACATTCTTCCATATCAAGAATCAGTAGATCTGTCTCTATTGTCAGAAGATGAATAACATTTGTAAAGTGCCTGAATTTAACAGGAGTAAACAACTTTTAATCATATGATTCATGGGATAAAATGTAGGCCTACAATCTTTGCACAAACGCAGTTCATGACTTCTTATGTTTAACACCTTTTTTTTTTGTCTTCAAGACAACGCCCAGCCAACAACATTTAGTTCAGTAAGAGTGAACGATCCGAATTCAATTCTCGACAAGGACATGAAATTATTCTCTTCGCCACCACGGGCCAAACAGTCTCATCATATCAACTCGATACTGGGTAAAGCAGCTACAGCGTGACCCTAACCACTCATTCCGTCGAATGCATGATTAAGATCGAACGTAACTTCTCGTCCAGTCCATCACATGTTTATCTTTCAGCCAGACTTGTAAGATATCGTATTCTGCCTGAATTTCTTTATGACATTTCAGTATCAAAATGTCACTTTTGCGTAATGATAAACACAAACATACGGCAACAGTCATCAAAAAGTTGTAAACTGCATTTAATTTCATACATGTTAACATTTAATCCGACCTCTTTACAACAAAAAAATTCACCCAACCATCAAATTACGTAGTTCTTTTCCACGAAAGACTTCATCTGTTTTTGTACAAACTGTTCCTTCAGGTACCAGATAATTCCATAACAAACTCTTCCTTTGTGTTGTAAGCTTTCATAAACTCAGTGCCTTCTACTCAGTTTCAACCACAGTTTTTTTTTAAGAATTGATATCCCGAGAGAAAAACAGAATTTGTAAAGTAGTTTCATTCACTTCTACAAAACTTCGTTCATAAAAAATACTAAGGCCCATTCCTCTATCATTTTGTTGTTACAGATTGAGATATGAAAATTTAAAGATATCAGGTCACCGTTTCTTCTAGATATTTACCTAACGATACATTATGCTTATCGGGAGACCAGCGTTGTACGTTAACTTGAAGAGCTTCCAGTGGGATTTTCAAGCGCACAAAGCCGCGGGGTGAGCGGCTTGTGTGGCTTGGCCTGTAACAGACGAGGAACACACCGGGTTCGCCTTCTCGTATACCTCATTGTACAGAGAATTAATAATTTGGGGAAGAGTAGAATTGCGCAGAGCTAAACCGAGAACAAGGGATGAGAATCATGCTAATGTATAAATGTTAGAACGTTTAACCAAGTTCCGTAATTGGAAAGCGTGCGCTAAAGTAACGCAGTAAAACTTGCCTGAAACGTAACTCTGAATAAATGAAAACTTGTCTTTTGACATAAAATGATTAGAACTGCGGTTCTAAAATTTATCTCGGAAGAAACATTACTGTTGGAAATTCTATAGAATTAGCCCCGACAGAGGGCGAAACATGTGAAGAACAATTTTTTCAATGCCCTGATGATGGAGGCATTGAGCGCCTCCGAAACGTTGATAAAACTTCTACCAGATTGCAAGGCACAGCAACCCTGAAGAGTCATCTTCATACTCGCCGCCGTCAGAACCTGAATTCTTACAATGAGCAGGGATGCTGCGAAAGCATTTAGAATCGGTTATAAGGTTTTAGTCTGAAAGACATAATTAGGATCTATGCATAGGTGAGGGTATGACATTGATGTTGATCTTAAATTACAGAATTCGAAGCTTTTGGACTGTATTCGACTGGTTCAAGATAAGGCCGAATTGTGCGGTTCTTGTGAACATGGCAATGGACCTTTCGTTCCATAAAGGAGAGGAGGGGGATTTCTTGACTGGCTGAGTGACTATCAGCTTCCCAAGGACGACGGCGGTCGAACGGTGGGGTGACACGGGATGAGAGAAGGGTGGTGAAAGACATATCTGATGCCATTTCATTACTGAATTCAGTCCACTTGTTTACATACGATTTCTGTAATAGAAGTTATTAGGGCCCATATTATATTCCTATTTACGTACTGGTTTCTCGAAGTAATTGTTAATAAGAGAAAAGTCTCTGCGAATTTCGACATGTTGGTTTCGCAGTTGAAAAGAAATTCAGAAATCGACTGGAAAGAAAGATGGCGGACAAATGAAAGAACCGCTTTAAATGCATGAATGTCAACTGAACGAAAAGAATCTCGTATTTAAGAATATTATTTGAGTCTGCTCACACCCAAGATCCATGATCTTTTTAACGCTTCTCATTCCGTCCGATAACCCGGAAGTCCAGATAGCATGAGAATAAATTGAAGGCCAGTCCTCAAGGAAGAGAAATCAACTTCCTAAACATGCAGATTCTTATAATGAAACAACTTTGAAAAAAAACACAAGTTATGTAATTTTTGTAGTAATTCCTGGAAAATGTTATATCCAGAATAAATCCTAGAGATATTGGAAAGCTTACTCATGCGAGTAAATGACAGCATCTTCTTTGTCTTGTCTTGTCTTCTGCCATGCAAGGATTAAGCCACAAGCTTCAGTACGTTAATCCGGTCTACATATAAAGTCTCTCTTCATCCTTGTAGATGACAATTCAATACCGGATTTAATAAACTCTATATCGAAAAAAAATACAGAACATCTAAGACAAAGAGGAAGAACTATGGGCCTAATATCACCCGTTGCTTGCATGGGTGTAAAACACGGTCTCTCACATTAAGGGCAGATGGCTGTCATCAACAGGTCCATGATGACTGACGCAGCAAATACCTCTGAAACCTCAAATCCTACACATGGAGTGTGTTCGAGAACAGGGTGTTGAGGTCAGTATTTGACCCTACGAGGGATAAAAGCGGCACGGAGCTGGAGAAAATTCCATGAGGAGCTTCATAATTTGTACACTTCGCCAAATATTATTACGACGATGGGAACGATAAGGCATGCAGAACGCATGAGGAGGAAAGACATGCGAATAATATTTTTGTTTGCAAATCTGTATAAAAATAGCCGACATAGAACACATATGTGTAGATGGGAGGATAATATTAAAATGTATCTTAAGAAAACAGGATGGGAGGATGTGGACTGGATTAATCTGATCAATGTACGAAAACTTATGATTCAATGAACGCCGGGGGGCGAGGGGAATTTCTTGGCGAGCAGAGTGAAACGAAACTTATCTTATGTTTTTGGGTTTGACATCAACGTGTTATACAGCAGTACTTACGACTAAAAAAGACGAAGTTCATCTTCATCTTACCTTAATGTGGTAGGAGTTCAGCTTGTGGCGTGGGAGAGAGTTAAATGAGCTGAAGTCCTGACGCCTGGAGAAGATGCCATTACCGCCACTGCTGCCGTAACTGAGGAAAAAGAAGAACACGAGTATGGTAACTGTTTCACAAAGCAGCACACGAAAACCCTACCTGTGGTTTCAGAACCAGTTTTTAAGAACATGCTTGATGCTGGTTTGAACATCCAGTAAGAGATAAAAAGGGACATCCCGAAACAGCACCAGAGACGGAATTTCGGGGTCACGAAATCAGTTTCTACATCCACAGACCAGACTTCAGGTTCCGTAGTTGCACTGACCCAAGCAACTACAAATCAAAATTCAAAACTGCCTTCTGCACCCCTGCTCTCATGGGTTTTGCTTCAACATTATTATCAACGCCGATCTCCTGCGTAGATCAGCGGAAAGAGAAAATAACTTTCGAAAAAACTTGAATCCAGAGACGAGTGAACAGTGTGCTGTCACCCTAAGAATTAAATCCGGCTGAAATAAAAAGGTATACTTAATTCATGCCAAATAAGAGTCCTAATTAGCAGCTAAAATCACAGAAGTTAACACACAAAGAAGTATTCAGTTCCTGGTTGGTACCGACAATATCAAGCCTCTCCATTCAATTATTATTAATTTTCTGGTAATTCGCAAAATAAATCTAAATACAAACGCGCAAAGGTCAGTCACTTTTCTTTTAAAACCCCAAATTACTAAAACACATCGTGTTCCCCGCGTGGGGGGAGGGAGTCAGAAAGAATAAACTGTGCCAACCTAACTAAGGGCTCTTCGAAATACAATGACCACGCACCCAGCCTCCTATCCAAAGGGTACCGGGGTCCTTTCCCGTGGGTAAAGCGCGGCCGGGGCGTGACGCTTAGACCCCCCCCCAAGCGCCTACATGGCGTACAGCGGGACAGCTTTATTTTTTTACTCAACCAAAACAGTTATTTATGAACATTAAGTATCGTATTCATATTTCTGTTGTGGAGACGGCTTTCACCAAAACTTTCCGCGGAAGGCAAAGACAGTTCATAGGTTATTTAAAGACGATATATCAACTGCGAAGTTATTTACTGTCATGAGATTATACTATATAGATGTAAGTTACTGCTACCTGGAATGGGTTTGGAGGAAGTGTCTCGCTCCAAGTGAATGGAGGGTGTTAGCATTCGCCTAGAGAGACAGCGGGAAACCTCTTACAGATTCATCAATGCTCCAGTCGATATTATGTACGGTTACAGCTGCCAGTGTGTTTACCCGATCAGCGTGCATGAAAGGGCACTGACGCAGAGAAAGCACCATTATTCTAGAATTCTTTTAAAGAACAATGAAGCTATCAAAACTTTACGTGCAGACCAAACATGTCGGCGTCAAGCCGATAGATGTATTGAAAAATAACACAATACAACAGTTTCTGAAACACATAATCTGATTCTGACAACTTTTAATTAATGAAAAAATAATATTTTAATTAAATACGTCATTCAGCCTTCCTCTTAAGCAGAGAGTAACATAAATGTGAGATACACCTGGTAATACGTACACACCCAATACTGATTTCTTCTTTCTCAATAGCGCGCGTTCTACGTCAGTTGGGATGATTGTAAATAATAAGTTAGGACGAAAGCAGCTGTGGTCTATATGGAAATATACTCTGACATAAAATTATAACTCAGTAAACAAAAATTCAATATGATGGTCTGAAACCTAATACAATGAACAACGTTTTAGTGCTTCACGCATTACTGTGTCCTCTCCTACTACTTCCGTTAATTGAATAAAGCCTGCATGTATCATTACAACAAGAATTACATTTTTATTTTACAAATCATTTCCTTTCTCAATTAACAAATTTCAAAACAATCGTGTACCGACTTCCCTCGTTATACACGGTGGTTGCATTCCCGCAAATAGTGGCGTAAAACGGGAACCGTATACGAACCATAACTTTGAAGTCAAAATGGAGACACGTTTTCGGAGACAGCCAACGTCAGAGCCCTGTAAATTCATACCACACATCTGTACAAAATCATGTCGTTACGATTCTGAAATTTTTAGGACACTCTGTAGACAGAATGTTTGCTCAAGCAGGCTGGCTTTTACGGAATGAAGCATTCCTTTCTAATAACTGTCGCCGCAAGATGGGAACAGCATTAAGCAGTTGTTTCGACACAGTGCTTCTTCAATATCGTAATGCTTGCCGATCCATTTCACCGCGAATGTGACATGTCAACAAATCCATCAAGCGACCTGATGATGGAGGCAGTAAGCAAATGTGAAGCAAGGGCAAACTTCCACCAACAAACACAGAAACATCGCTGTACCTGCTTGGGAATCAAAGCTAAGTCCTGCAGTCCGAGGGCTGAGACGTCTGGCTCGATACCATGACAACAACAAAATAATCTCAACATAAATAATGTTATTTGTCAATAAGAATTGCAAGCATTAAAGCATGACGTTTGTATGCGCCACGACCGATAAAACATGTTTCAAGGTCGGAATTATCTCCATAAACAGAACACAAGGCAAACCGAAAGCACATCCATAAGGCATAACCACACTACTTCCCTTTGCCTCAGGAAGTTGTATATTTGTAGTTAAAAAAAGAACACAAAACAACTTTTTCGTCTTCCTTTCGTACCGAAAAGTTTGAACACACAACTGAAAGCATGCATCAGCCAGCAGGCATACACAAGCGTCTCTTTTCAACACAGCGTTCCAATACGTAAACCGCGGGCCACATGCACCTCTAATGGGACTTGCTCTCGTACACTTCTCCGTCCGAATTTAATCGGGGAAGTACAAATACAGAATGGGACGTGAGGATGCGATGGTTTTCCGTGGGCAGCGATGTGAAATACGTCACATAATCGCGACCCCCCCCCACCCCCTTAAAAAACAATTTGGGATATTGGTCTCATTAGCTCAGCCGACATTTTGAGTCAGTTATCAGAGTTGAATACGTCCCCCTAAAGAAACGAGCACATTAATTTCCAAAGAATATATTCGCTGATGCTGGAACAAATTTCTAAAAGACCTAAAAATTTAGGCAATAAAACATTTTAGGAGTCCCCACATATCAAGTTTACCGATTTCAAAATATTACACGAAATGTTACACATGAACGTCAGTCTTAGGTGAAAGTTTTCCAAAAGTTGTTTGTTGTTCCGCCTTTAAAACGTCACCGGAGAACTGAAAAGTATTTGGCATCAGTTACCTAGAACCTGGAACGTGCAGCCTATCACACGTTTTTGGAACATTAGTTTACTGCCAACAAATATAAGAAAATAAACTAACCTAAATAAATAATTACATATTCGATGTTTGAAGTACAGTGTATTTTAATACAAATTCTGTTACCGGGGGAAATTCACCACCCAATTCCCCCTTTACCACTGATTATTTTTTAAACGTCTTGTCAAAATTTAGCTTATGTAACAAAACAGGTACAAGTTTCCTAATGGATAACACACGCCTATTTCATAATTCGCTACTGTCATACACAAAGCGCGTAATTCTCTCCTGCCAGACGCCAGATGAAAAAATAACACCGCGCACTGGACTGCCTCAGGGACACAGTAGACGCAGTCGAACAGGCCTGCATGATAATCCCAGACCCAAGAGATCACTTCTTACGGACTACACTCTTTGCATCATCAATAGGAAAACGTCGTGTCGATGGTACCATGGTGACATGATCGTGAAAACGGAGGTGTTTCCAAAGTAGGCAGAAGCGATTCCAACACTTGGGACCGGAAATTCAAGACTTCCAAACGTCTCCTTCTTCACATTTTCCCGTATTTTGACAAATAACCGATTTCTCCTACAGCCCTGAACTTGTGGAACACTGGGTATAGTGACGAGTAAGTAAAGTAAAGTAAAGCTGTCCCATTATAGGACGCAGAGGCTAGAGGAAAAATCCTCTGTCCCCGTCGGGGATCGAACCCCGGTCGTCCAGCCCGTAGTCAGTCACTATACTGACTGAGCTATCCCGGCTCATATAGTGACGAGTACTCTTCATATTTGTCAGTATACATGAAAAAGTAACGAGAAATGTTTAATTTCAATTCAAGATTTCCCTTTAAAAAATGAAAAGGCAAAATGTTTCGCTATATAAAACTTACGCCTACTACCTTGTTTTTGGCATATCTTAATATTCGAAAGGCCTGTCGCAGATTATTTACAGATACTCAGAACATCCTTCTGAAAGAACTTACTGTTGTATTCAATAACAAAGTCATAAATTACAGATAACAATGTGATACTTCTAATTTTAACTAGACCTCTGCTGATATCATCAGATACCGGAGTAATCAAATAACATACACTAGACCTCTGCTGATATCATCAGATATCGGAGTAATCAATATAACATACGATTAACAAATGGTATGCGTTACCCGCATTTGCAGCGGCGATAATGCGAGATAATCATGTAATAAATAGAACACATAAGATTACCAGTGGATGGGAGTGAAAGAGAATTTATATCGTGAGGATTGTAAACGACCTGTACCTTTGATTCAAATGTATGCACAGATAACACATTCACATTGAGAGCAACTCTTGATATGCATATTTAACACTTTAAATCCCTGTGGTAATTACATACACCATCTTCTTCAACGATCAGTACTGCTGCGTCTTGAATTTATTATTATAAAAAAACTGTGATTATTTATCTAAACAGCGTTAAACAGATGATCTTTGATATGGTGATATGTTTTCTTTGCGGTACAGACTGAATTTTTAAATAATATTCATACTAGCTTTGGCTTCAAAGAGTTTTTTTTCCTCCAAAGTTGCTAAAATTAATTAAGTTGCAACTCTTTTTTGATAAATATAGTTCCTCTGAATTTCAAAACGTTATCAGTTCCAAATCAGATCATTCTTCGGTCTTGTTACTGTAATCTGATATTGGAGAAGCGAGACTTAACACAGGTCAAAGGTGTAGCCAGAGTTTAATCGCGAGGTAATTTTTATGTATCAGTAAGTCATGCACTCTTGCATTATATAAACTACGTAAGGTTTGGTTTCTTAATAATGGAAATGTTCATGACGTCACGCTTATCTGTCATGTGTAGCTACGCCACTGCAATGACAAATATTTGAGGATTATATATCACGACATCAAATAAGAGCTCGGAGAAAAATATCTTTATAACTTATGTACACATTATTAACTCCTGTTCAATGGACGATTTCTTAAATTCCCTGCACACAGTATATAAAGCATACCTCACTCACAATGGGGGAGCTTGAGTCTGTCAGTCCGTATTTTTCATATCCCAGTCTGCTTTATGAATCCTGATAAATTTCTACACCGAAGGGGGTGAATACTTTAAGTACAAACGGTCGAGTTAATTTAATTTGGTCCCGTATAGCGACTCACTGCAACCATATATTTTGCAAGCTGCTCAAACAGACCTTTCAGATTTTTCCACTGGCTGCCAACCACAAAAAAAATTCTCTAAGAACAAAATACTGTGAGATATAAGGTTTTGCATGGCGAGTAAAATGACGACGATCTTACGAGATGTGCACCGTGCAGACACAACGTTTCGGAGAGCCATCCTGTCCCCATCTTCAGGGCTGATAATTGCCTATTTCGACCGACTTCCTCGTTGAATACGCCTACTGAGCTGTAGTAGACTACACATTTCCGTTTACTCGTCATCATCGCTGTTTCTTGTTAATTTTTCAACTGTCTCCGTTTTCATATATCACGGCCACTGAGATAATCATAAAGAATATAATCTCGTTCTTTCAGAGTGAGATAACTTTTCCTGGTTCTGTTCTAGTTCACAGACAAATGTTCAACAATACCCACGCTGTGCTTTAATTACAGAGTCATCTGTCAAAACAACGCGAAAACGGAAGCTGGATTTAATCCTTCTTTTATTCCCTGCATTTCGTCCGCTTCATTTGCTGTGCTTCTCTCCTTTTTGTTCACTGTTCACTGTGTTCTGATCTGGTGAAAATAATGTAGACATCTGGATGCTGTAAGACTGGTTGCCGCGACACGTGACATGGGGGTCCAGTCCCGTCCCAGCGTCTGTCAGAATACCTCTTTTATTCCGCCAGAACATTTGTTCCCCTAGAGAAATGCACGGACTCGCGCCATATTTATTCTTTTTAACGGGGAATGCATTATTTTACTATTCATAAATAATTATCTCAAAATTAAATCTCTCTCCCACTGCTTATGTTCATTTCAGGTCATCTGTCGGAGTATTATCTGAGCCAAGAGAAACAAACTAACAAACAAATAATGAGAAAGACAAAAATAGAAAATGAAACAAAGTGTTTCGGTTTAAAACCCGCGAATACAAAGCTCCAATCACACGTCAGAATGGCTATTCTGAATTTTAAACAAAATAAACCTTACTGGCATAAACATACGTAACAATAATACGAATCTCAAAATAGTTAATAAATTGAAAATCACAATGCAATAATTTGTCTCTGTGGTTTATAGTCTAACAAAAGATGAGGGTTGTTGAGCAGTGTAGCCTGGTACGAGTTTACCGGCGTTTCAGAGGTCCCTGCTGGCTCCATCATCAGGGCGATCAACCCACAAGTCAGCCATCTTCAGAATCACCGCCGTGAAAATTTCAAAACCTACATACTCTATAACAAAAGATTTGTTCCATATATATTCTGGATTATGCTCGATAGAAGTTGCTCATCTGCTCGATATTCAAGGGATGGTAAGAACGTCTGTCTCACTACGTAGGTGGCTTAAATCATACATGGAATTTTGATCATAGCATGTCGTCTATCGTATTTCACACAATCACGGCAGTCTTCTCCAAGTACTCCCCTCTTTATGTACACCCCTGACCCGTCCAATTAAAAGTCCGGGCCAAATGTGAGTTACCCTCGTATTTGTTATTTCTGAAAAGTTCATTCAGGTCACTCCTGCGTCTGCTGTAACCCCCGGTAATGTTTAGTGCATGGACGTGAACGGCGATAACGAAATTCACAAATGTCGTAATATGACTGTACGTATGCAATTAGGTCTACTGTAATGTAAGTTACTAACTTGGCAGTAATTCATTTACATACATCACGAAAGGCACCGGAAATGTTGTGTAAGACTGTAAAATTTAAGAACACAGTCAGGGAGCATGTAAAATTTAAGAATCATTAGCCCATAGAAGTTACGTTACACACCCTACAGCGTTCTGGTTTTAAATGTATAGAGTCAAAGCACGATATTTAATTAAAGGAAGTAAATGTCCTTCATGTAGCATGCATGGGTGATATTAGAAATGCATTAATGTTTCTCGGTAATACTAAAGGAAAGAATCCATTTGGAAGGCATGGACGTAGGCAGGAGGATAATATTAAAACTGGTCTTCAAAGACGTGTCGGAGAATGTGAAATAAATTAATATGGCTCAGGATGCTTCCAAAAGGCTTTCTTTTTTGAATATGGTAATGAACGTTTCGGTTCCACAAATGGCAAAACTGATGATAATAACGATGACCATCTCCTGGGTTTCGGCTCCGTGTAAACTCGTCGGCACATTCCAACGTTCCATAGAATCATAGTCTCCATGTTCAAGGCTGTATATTTCTTAACAAGGTTGGCATCTACCGATAAGTCTATACGGCGCCAAAAATCAGAATAAGTCATCATTCTCACCACTGTGACAACCTCGAATCTCACGATAGACAACTACTTTAGAACCTGAGTAAATATTAGCTACGTAACCAGTATGTAATTCACCATTGCTAACCTCCGACAATTCACACCACTAATAATTATAACCAGACTGTCAACAACAAGCAATTTATAACCATATGGAACTTAATTCTGACTTGAATATGTCGTGGTAGGAGTAGAAATACATCGTAGAAACACACAGAAATTTGTAAACTGCTTACATTCAGAAGTTGGCTAATGAAAATTATTACAGCAAGATAACTCGAAGGCAGCAGAGAGAGTTTTAGAAACAGCACAAAATTTCTTGCGTCATTAGAACAGTCGACAACCAAATGCACGTTCCCTTTCTCGAGGGCGAGGAGAGTTACTCCACAACGCAGAATAACCTTGCAACGCGAAGTGCAGTTTGAACATGCGAGACCCCTAAAAATCCTTGACGACTGTACAGTAGCTCCTTTACCACAAGCCACAAAACAAATGCCGTCAAACTGAACCAGCTATACCTAAGTGGGTTACGTCATTCTGTTACGATGTTTATGCCAATGAGACGACTTCTGTCCTCTGTCTCCCATATTAATGAAGAACAAAGACAGAAGACGGCAAAAAAGACACGTTACCAAGTTGAAAACATCAACAAGTCTTGTGATTGGTCAAATGAATGTTCACACCCACCATTACTTACAGTACAGTCAATGCGATAAACAAATGACCGGCTGCAGAGTTTGCAATTTAGCAGAACTTGGGTGGGAAAATATGGGAATAGCTGCAATTAGGCAGACATAATGAAGGATTTAC
>NW_019059862.1:957096-979088 GCF_000696155.1 Zootermopsis nevadensis | reverse complement strand
GGTCCTATCACAGTAAATTATTTTAAACGACCAATCTTTACTGGCCATGTACGAAACAAAAATAAAGAGAAACATAAAACGCCATCAGCCTCGGGACAAAGCTGTTTTAGTTACCCTGCAGAACAACACGTCGACTTAAACGTGACTTTCTGAGACGAGTGTACCGCACAGTGTTGCCACATGTCGGTGCCAGTCGCGCGTATTAACAAGTCACGCGATTATCCAAGTTATTTTCAGGTTTCAAGGTGAAGGTTAAAAGGAGGGGAACACATTGAGAATGAAGAAAAACAGGATAACAATTTGATTAATATTCACAGGCCATGTCGAAAACTGGGCAATAAGAACAGGCTGTATATGGCGATGAGTAAATGATTGCCTTTGTTTTTAGCCTAGATGGTCCGATAGGTTTGAAGGACTTTGGAGCCTTTGTATGGAACGCACAGATTCACCGCGACTAGTGCACTCCGGCTGACTGGGAATCGTGTACACGAGTGCTGTTTTGAACATTACTTTTCTTATTTTTGCGAAGGCTGGACAAATGCTTTCCCTTTCCTATGAAGATCAAACAGAAACTAGCTTCATACAGCGAAGACCTTCTTGAGTTGCTGATAGTAGCTCAGCGAGTCAAGGAATTCTCGAGCTTTAACGGAACCTGAAGGTTCATTACCCTGTTCACAAAACCCGAAAATGAATACTACCCTGATCCAGATATATCCTGTCTACTCTTCAACCAAATTTCTTTAAGACCCATTTTAATATTATCTTCACCTCTACGCCTGTCTCCCAAAAGGTTTTGTCTCTTCGCGTTTCAGACTGAAATTCTTTATGCATTGCTCATGTCCCATTCATGCTACATGAGCCGCCTGTATTGTTACGATCTGAATAGTACAACTGGGCACCGTTTGTTGCCAATTTAAAAGCCTGTGTTTTAACCTGTTTAAACACGAATCCAATTATTAATTGCAAAAATATATATATTTTTTTAATTTTAAAACTTTTTCCTCTCAAACTACCAGATGTTACAGGTCTGATATTGGCATCTCGAAATCCGTTGGCAAAGTTAAAAAAAAAAAAGTTAGGCATACACTACAATTTTTTAAAATGTTTTGAACTGTCATAAAGGCGATAACATGAAACTAGCCGCAAATTCGTTGTTTGTATTTCAACAAATTAATTCTGCAGATTATTCGGACCTGCGTGGAAGCCAACTAACTCCCTTGAGCAGACACTACGCGCTCTGTTAGTCGAGAAATTCCCAGACTTTTAAAGAAACTAAAATGTTCGTTAAGCAATTCACAAAATCCCGCCACCAGTCCGTATCCTGCGCCAGATGAATCCAATCTACCTCTCATCCTAATATCCATTTTAATATTATTGTCCCATCTATGCCAAGTTCTTCCAAGTGCTCTCTTCCTCCCATGCTCTAGGTTTCAATTTCGTAGTTAAAATTCTTTAGTTTTATGAGTAACACTACGCGGAAGTAACCACACAGGATAACAAAGGCTACTGTTTTGTTCCAAATTTGGACTAGTCTTTACTTAGAATATACTGAATAAACTCGTGTATCAACATTCATGACTTTGAATTATGCGTGTCGAAACATCATGTAGGCTATTTATCGCCACAACATGAGGGCCCGGGGCTAACGCACGAATATGCGAGTGTCTTAATAATAAATGCATATTTAACCGTTTCCCCCCATGTTGGTTCATAATTATCCAAGGCAACCTTCATCTGCGCTTATATTTCCATTAATTTCTGTTGCTGAAGAACCAAAAACAAACTGAATGATTGCACATCACAAGGTCCATGGTTTATAAGCGAGATACATCGTGAGTAGAACGGAAAAGGTTAATGTTAATTTCTGTTAACGAGGAATGTAGTAAAATGAAAGGGTATATGTCATCGCTATATGTTTAAAGATTAGAAAACAATTACACAAAAAAATTGTAGGCCTAAATTTTTTATGTGGAATTCACTCTATGTTCGGAGTTACCAGCACAGCTGTTTGAAAGGGGCTTTTTATTTTGGAGCCCTGGGCACCAATATGAGTCAGGTAAATATTTATCAACGGCACTGAATAACAGAGTTTTCGAAAACAAACATGATAATTAAATTTATCGAGTAAATGAGATGTTCTTCCACAATTCACTGTTTAATTTTATCATTCATGTCAACTACTGCAGCCACAAACTTAGATTTTGAAACATTCTTAAGTGATTCGTCATATGGGTCCATAATGACGTCACTGTTTATTCCAGTTCTGTAATATGCTTACGTGCATTTTCTGTTGCGTGTATTTGGTTCCATTACCAGTTCTTATGCTTGCTCGATCGTACGTTTGAAAACAAATGCATAACAAAGTATACGAGGTTTATGCTGATAGGCACTTCGCAAAGTCATCTTTCAGCCTGCATATTTAACCAATATATACACCGTGAAGTAACGTAACGCTATCTGTATCCGGTACTGAAAGAACTTTCCTCTCAGAAATTCCCCAACATAACTGCGCAAAACAACTCCACCGAACAAACTTGTTTCGTGGGAATTTTAAGTTTGAAAGCAGGGCATCCACTAAGAACTTTTTTCATCGTGTGAAAGTATAGGGTTCTTTCGAAGCCTACTGTATTGAAATTGCATGAGAAACTGGAAGTTTTCCCTTATTTTTACATGAGCCTATTTCTGTGTCTCAGTTACTCACTGTTACTTCAGAACTTGATGACAAAATTGTAGTGATTAAATGTCCATATCTCAGTAACCGCGTAGTTTACTAGATACTTATATAATTCTACCTTTATTTACTAATATACCTCCTTTGTTCATTTACATAATATTTAATACGTGTACCTATTTCCTTCACGGCGTCAATTTAATTGTATGCAAATTAGTCTGAGTGGAACTTCTTCAAGTTCTCACGACGACGAGCATGAAGACGGCTTTTACTTGGATGTAGAGCCGTGTAGTCTGTTAGCACTTCATCGACGTTTCAGAGGAGCTCGTAATAAACTGATGATACCGCGTATAATCTGCAAAAACCGTTGTCCCGTTTGGTTGGAATGTGTATCGTGCAGTTATACATATTAGATATAATATATTCAGTATGTTTTTTTTAATATTATCGCAAGTCGGAAGACTAAGATATTATACTTGTTGAACATAGCCTTCTGTGTCTTGAGTATGAACCTAAATTTTAGGATTAAAAAATAGAGGCTTAATATTTATTTTGCCATTTAAGGTTTTTCGTAAAAGTTTTGCCCTGAAGTTTGTGGCGACATGCTACTTCACAAGGTCGCAATTCACATCATTTTAACTGGTACAAGGACGTGAACTTCGTCTGCAGGCAGAATACACGTCCAGACTAGGATAAATGGAAAGAAATTTCGAGAAAAATGAGTGGGCTCAAGAAATATATTTAAAAAATTGTCCACTTCAGCCATTCTCGAGTTACTTCGTCGGACAGACTCTATAGAGATTCGTAATCATTATTTGCGTCCATTTCTTATAGTAATGGAATACGCGATTCACCTTCTGCTTGTCAGTTTCTACAGCAAAGTTAATGTTCCGGAAGAAAAACATGGTGTACATAAATGGCATGTCGGCAATGTTTGGCAAGACCCCACATTCTTCGTTACGTTACAAGACCAGATGCCTACATGAATTAAAATACCCATTTCTGGTCCAGGCGTTTCGTAACATAATTGTTCTGAGATAATTAAATTACTTCAATAAACTGTTACTTAACGTCTATAACCGACTAAAACCCATTAAATTAATCTTCTACACGCATCTTTAACAAACTTCATAAACAATAACAGCGCACTTTAACCTCTTAAAACTGGCACATGAATGTTGTTGCACTACAAGAAATAAACATTCAATTATTCTTACTTATCATCAATTCGTGGTATAAAAACGACAGATTGACATCACACGTTTTCTATTATATACGAACGCGGCGCCGAAACGTGATAAGGAAAAACCAAGATCACAAAATAAAAAAAAAACGCGTTGATAAAATACGTGCTCCAGACTGGAACCCCACTCTGTTCACGGGACACCGGTCTTCCAGGGATAAAAAGGGACTGTCTTTGCACAGTTAGAGAATATCCTGGATTAAAGGCTGATGTGTACACTCAATTAACTAACAAAGTACAAAGAACGACCACCAGATAAATCTTGGATAAAGAAGGCTAATAAATAAAAGGCACATTTCTGCATGGATGCCCAAAATATCATCACATCCATTGCTTTAGTTATTTATACGTCGAGTTTTCCCTGTTGGCCCAGCATGCAGGGGACCGCAGACAAATGAGGAGAGCTTGCAGGTCGTAATTACAGTGCGTACAGGTAGATACCCCAGCGACAACAAACTTGCTCTAATTTACACTTGTAATCCTGCGCATGACCAAGGACCCGTGTACGTGTGATATTTATATAAAGTCATTTTCATACACAGACGATGCAGAATACATTTGAAACTGCAGCTCCGGGTATAACTACCAGGAACAGCATTCGAAGAAACCGCAGTCCCTACAACACATCTTCCGGAATTCTAGATACATACAGGCTGTCCCAAAAAGATGTACACACAATTTAATTAATTAAATAAGCGACATTTTAACAAAGCAAATCATTACATAAGTCAGCATTGTAACTTACTGAATATGCTACTCTAGTGTAAATATTAAAAAAAAATCCACCGATTGCTTCGTAGCACAATTGACAGTAGTGAACAACTGACTGACAAGCGGCCAAAGTTGCTGCTGTGTATACATCTTTTTGGGACACAGTGTACATAAGGCTGACAGGCAAGAAGGAAATTCTGTAAAAACAATGAAACACTGGGACATTTATATAAAAATATCAGAACAAAAGGACACTGTTTTCATGCAAGAAAATTGAGCTGAAACATAAGAAGAAGCCGCTGCGCTTGTTTTAAAAAAAAAAAAATTGCGACACAGCATCAAAAGTTACATGTACGTTACTTATTCCTACTCTGGTGCATTAAACAATCTTGCAAGGCATCGATGAGTAATGAAATTTAAAAAAAAAAAACGAAAAGCTACCAGGAATCCAGTAATTTGTACGTCTGCTTTAACTGGTGTAAAACGCCACAGGAAATTCAAGGGTGAATGATTTCATTCCAGCCTATATTCCTTACCCCCATTTTTTGGTTCATCTCATTCTTTTGTCTTTTTTCCCATTTTCATCCCCCATCCATTTCAGCTCAGAACATTCATTACTGTTGTTTCAATGTCTTTGCCACCCATATTAAAAGTACAGGTGATTCAAAAGTCTCCATACATAGGGAAAACGATCACTCTTTTAAAAACTGTCACTTTATTCAGAAAACTTGGTTCATGGTGAACTCGCATCTGGTGTTATGCGCGTAATTGAATTTCGAATTCGTTCCTTTAGGTGATTTCCCTATGTACGGAGACTTTTGAATCACCCTGTAGTTCTAATAGCCGTAGAACTGTTGCAGCAGTTAAAATGCAACATCCTGTCATCTAGCGTCATTGACAAATAATGTTAGGCCTTTGAAGCCGCAAGCAAACATCAAAATGTGTTGTATATAACACGAATTGTTTCACGTGATGGTTCATTATCTGTCCTCTTTGTCCTTCGATTAAACAAAAATCTCGTGGAAAGAGACCCCTTAGGATAACTAGCCGTAAATGTGAAGTTAAGATTAAATTCTCCCACAAAAATCTCGATAAGTCGCCGTCCATCTAACCCCTCCTGTATCCATGGAGATTAAACTGGAAATTCAAAACATGTGTTTCCTATAGCAATAATTGATCGCGTTCTCATGAACATTTAATGTACGCACTGCAATTCAGAAACGTCGTATTTATAATCAATTATTATTAAATTTATACTGAAACGAGCTGCAATACTATACACATATTATGAAAAATGCTATCGATTTCATTGCATGGGGAATGCAATTTACTCCATGATGCTCGACATTCAATAAACCACAATGCATTGCAGCGTGTCATTATTTGTCGCGTGCTAACCAGACATTTGTGCTATTTGCAACTGCGAATAAAGTAATTGTTAACTGTGAAACACCACACAACAAAAAAGAACCACAACAGCCGACAGTTTTACAGTTCCCAACGCACACCAAGGTCAGACATAAATACGCAGAGTTTGTTTGTAAACAAGACTGCTTCCTGCAGGCACGTAAGCGACTCCATGATTCACTGTAAATGGGGTGACAGCAAAACTTAACATAGATTAGCGATACCATTCGCCAGCGTTGCCAAAACTACGAAAACTCGCTCTAGAATACGTGAAAACATTAAACAATGTTGAACTCAAAATTTTATTCCCATCGCGACAGCAAATTCATAAATGCGGGCATGATTGAAACGCCCTGCCCGTCAAGATTTTTGTGAAATAAATCGATCTGGACTAAACTTGGTATTTGGGTTCATATAGGTTAGACACAAAGCTTGCTTTGTATGAAACTGAAACCGAATTGTACCAATTTAATCTAAAAATTGTTCCTCGTATAAATTTTTTTATAGAATTTAAAATAAAGATGTTACTATGGTTTGTAACTAACGTAAATTCATTTTGATCTGGTTGATGTTCATTTCAACAGAAAGCAAAATAATGGATGACTAGAAGTAAAAAAGACATCCGTGTAGTGTATCCAATACATTAATCTACCTAATAAATTAAGTCCAATGGCGTAATATTACGAAAATATCGCGAGGAATTCCTTTAAAACGGATTAAAACACAATTTCCTGGAATAAATTAAGTTGATTTCTATGAGAACAGACCACAACATACACGCCTAACATTTGAACAACAGGAAAAAGTATTACTACTTTTTTGTGTACAAAGTTGTCTTAAAACAATAACAGCACACAAAAAAGCACGCCAATGAATTACACGCAAAGTTTCGCTGACTCAGAAAGGGAAAAACTGTCGCCTTTGAAGAACAGAGACAGATGTTCACATCAAATGCACGCAACGTAACTGAACTGACTGTATATAACACGTTGGCAGGCAAAGCATACCGCAACAATTCTAACGCGTTTGCTGGGTTTTTCTCTCTCTCTAGGTTTTCAACTTGTCATGCTGAATTTCGATGCGGTTTTCTTATGAACAGCGTAAAACAGGTTGAAAGGGCCTACAACAACATAGAATTTAATAAAATCAGTCCAACGATTATCGAATTACGAAGTGCCAATTGTCGGTGACTCGAAAACCGAAAGACTGTCTTTGTGATGTGTTTCATTTTTCTCTACGAATTTGCACAGAAACGTTTTTCGCTTCGATAAATATCAGTTAACACTCGAGAGGAGCACATAAAGGCCTGTGAAGTGTCCATTATTCTTGTCCGATTTCTCGGCCCACTGTTTCATAAAAGGCGGTGTACAATTTTTTTTATTAGGAATATGTACGAAGGCTTCCCTACAAACGCGCAATTTTACATTGTCTATCCTGAACAAGCGAAGTTCAGGTGCATGGGTGATTCGTGAAAGCTATACTGGTTGTCGCTGTTTGTTCCACTTATCATCAATTCAATTACCGCTCTTGTCTTCCGAAAATACAGAACGTCACTTTCATGCCCCAACATTTTTAATATTATCTTCCTATCTACACCTTCTCTTTCGAGGAAAATTTTCAACTTTCGCCTTTATGCACGTTACAAGTTTCGCCTATCTCATTCTCACTGATTTAATCATCCTACCAGAATAATTACGTGGCGGTGCACAAACATCTGGAGAAATTACAGCCTATAAATTTACGGGGAAGTTGCTTTTATTACTGAAACGATCAACGTAACAAAAACTTCAGCATCTGAAGGTCATCTTAGACCGCGTACACACATGAAACGTTCAGATTAAGCTCGTTCACTCGTCGTTGTTGCACACAGTCCATATAAAACAACTAAATCCGACATGAATGAGAGAAAACATCAACTTAGTATGCTTAAGACATTATCTTCCGGAAACACGCATTTCCGGTTTAGCTACTGCATCCCCCGTACACTTCTAACCACAAAGCTCGCGGTACAGGATTAACGTTTAACTTAGAGTTGGAGATAATCTGGATTAAAAACATCTAAGCTGCATACAAAAGCAATTTACATTTTTATCTGTTCTTCTACATTATCCAGAAGGAGATACTTAGCAGCGAAGTATGAAAAATGAGGAACCAGAGTTCTACACAGAAACGCCATCAAGTACACTCACTGCTGAAATTCAACTCACCACCACGGTTTCTGAATCTGTATCAGTGGTAATGGGTCTTAAAATAGATTCCACGTCCAATCAGGTTCACGATCTATAGCATTCCTATGGCGGTCCTTAAGCATTTCATAGGTTTCCGTAGCGGTTTTGGCGAGTCTTTGGCAAAATTTGATGCACCCGCCATTCCGAAATCGCAGGAGGGTCGGTGTAATGACCTACCAAAACGCCCGTAACTAAGAAACAAATGCTAATTCGATGATGCCGGCTGGCACACTGATTCACTATGAATGTAGGCCGCACCCCCTAGCGGCAGAAGCTCGTACTACATCCGGTTCGCCCGCTATTGACACAGTCTGGAAACTTTCCGATCGCACCTCGTAATTAATGCTGTAAGTTTATAAAATGCTGGGAACTATACAATTGAACGCTCAGTAAGAACGCATTAACGTGTGACAACAGCGTTTTGGCCGTGACATTTTGAACGTGTAACATATATTACAGAACAGTTACTATTTGTTACGTACGTAGTTTATTCCGGTTTATGAAACTAAGGATATTTATAGGGTCAGTTGTTTGTCGACAGAACAAAACACTAATGCTTTACGTAACGAGATCATTAGAACCATTTCCGTGCTAACAATGTTTACGTGCGCAGTTTACTTAAGATGATCATACAGACGATTGAAAGATATAATGAAACCAAATTAATTTCCACCGACCTGTACTCTCAATCGGCTTTCATTGACTTGTGAATTAAACCACCGCTACAGGTTTATAAAATCGGGGTCACTGACCGGATAAGTTGTTGAAGAGGATTTTCACCACCTCATGAAGAAAAACGGCTTCAGAAAGACTTGCCAAACAGACCCTGGTATTACTGATTGATTCACTGCAGGCAAAATATTTTCATCATTCTTATCCGAAAAAAAAAGCATTTCGTCTGTTTTTCGTTAACCGAAACAATTACACGCTCACTGAGCTACATGAATGGATGAGAAACGCGTGCTACTGCTATTTATAGAAAATTAAATGAGCTAAATCTTTATTACAAGTTGCCTCTGTAACTGGCATCCACAGCTGTATGTGGCTACTTCCATTCGTTTCCTGAAACGAGGAAATCCTGAAAGTCCTCAAAGGGTTAAACGCGATATCGCGTTACAAGCCAAAGCCTGGAAAGTACGTAGTAAAACGTCGGCTTTCAACAATCCAGTATCATATTATTCACAAGATATCATTGTTCCATCACAAATCTACAGCTCTATAACTGTTAAGCATCGGGCCTATGCCCATACGAATTTTTTAAACTGGAAATGACCTCAGCTACACGCTCCAAAAGTTCTGAAATTTCGTCGTAAAACTTCAAAATTTAATATTCATACTAATTTCGTTGTAAAAAAAATGGACTAAAATGGTATAAAGTTTCATTCTCCAGTATTTTGAGCTATTCTTTTGTTAGTTTATCTTTCAATTATTTATTTTAATCCGTCTTATCACAATATTTAAAATTTCTTATAATTAAGATAATAAAATATCATTGATGTTCCATATCGATTGATCGATATGGAACATCAATGATATTTTATTATCTTAATTATAAGAAATTTTAAATATTGTGATAAGACGGATTAAAATAAATAATTGAAAGATAAACTAACAAAAGAATAGCTCAAAATACTGGAGAATGAAACGTTTATTTAAACTGTTGTTCTTCGCCTGATATTTTGCGTGCCGCAAAACATTTTCTGATCAAAACGGTTTCCGTCTAATGAATGTTCCGTTCAGACATCATTAAGGATGTTTCGTACAGCAAAGAACGTGACGATGCTGGCGTTCAGGAAAGGCACTGCTCTCAAAGTATTCTGATTCTTTTCGTGAACGTTTCGATGATAAAATGCCGGGGCATTCCGCATATATATTCATCGCTGGAAGAATTCGCTCGCGAGTGCAGAATGTGTAACTTCCCTAAGCAGTGAAATCGTAACATTTCCCGTCTGGATGTGCCCCACCCTCAAACCTACCCTATGTTTTCCTTGTCGGGGAGGCTATCAGATTTTACACTGCCTCTTTACAGAAACGTGAAATGTCTACATTAATGTCAACTGCGGCACGTGCTATAATTAGATTACTGATAAAATTTCTCCCATTATATTACCATGTTCCTTACACCACTTCCTCTCAACTTCTACTGATTTCAGGGATTGGTAAGCAGCAGCGGATTTTTAGAGAACCGAAGCCAGGTATCAAAATATGAAATGAAAATATAATATCTACAATCATCATCTTCAATTCAGGGCTTTAGCTTCGAAACTCTTCTTGGTGTGCTAATAATCCTAGATTCGGAGACTATTACTTGTACTGCAATTTGTGATGGTAATAATATTTGTTGTAGGGTACAAAACATGTAGTTCTTTACTATGGAGCAGCCTCCAGCCTCCTGTCAATTCATCCCTGTTATGTCCAAATATTCTCCTAAGCACCCTCAATGTGTTCCTTAACGTGAGAGACCACGTTTCACATCCATGCAAACGAAAGCGTAAAATTATAGTTTTGTATATTTTAATTCTAGCAAACGTAAAGCTAAGAGGTTTTGAACTGCATGGAAGCAAGCATTCCCGAAATTCAACTTCTGAATGTGCTACATTCTTTTCGAATGTCAGACACGGGCTGGTCGCACAGTTTTGTTACCGGGACCATAAACTTATAGATTTTGGGTTTAGACATTACCCTACTTGTTCCGGACTATTGTGCCTGCTCTCAGGACAACGATTTACACCAAATACTTTTACGCCTTTATTGACTTAACCCTTCACAAGGCAGTCGTCGTCGTCGTCGTCGTGTTTCATTTGGTTCTCGAAGCAAACATAACGTCTTCTGTCATTAGGATACTGTTATTTTCAACAGCGATGCCGCGCGGTTTCTTCAACGTAGGAAAATAAGTTTTAAATATTGTTTACGAAAGTCTTGTGTGGTCTTGATTTTGTGATTTTAGCTTAAACGCAGGCATTTTGGCATGCAAAGAAAAAAAAAGAAGAACATTTCTTCAAAAATAAACGAAAGGTCGAAATCCTTGAGGTAAACGAAAAGACAAGCAAGCATCTCCACAATTATGGCCGACAGCCAAAAGCCAGCGTGGGCACCGACCAAGTTACGGCACATATTCCGATTCGACCGATCGAAACAAAAATCCGATACTATAAATCGACTAATCAGTGCTTAGCTCCCGGCCCGCAATTTACATCAAACCAACAAAGCTACTTTACGTGTTAGTGTATTGTAGTGCAATTTATGGTACCCTGACGGACCATGATGGTCCAGAGTCAGCCCCATCGTACCGTAGTGAATGGGGAAGTATAGTGTTCCTCAGCCCCAATTGTTTCATTTCTGACTGTATAATACGTTCTGAAAACATTCGAAGGAGGACGGAAGAGGTCTTGTAGACAGATAATATTCTATTTACAACGATAAGAAAACATCCCCTCCGTTAGCTGCTTTTATTTTTGAGGAAGACCGAGGCAAAGGAGAAAGTCGAAACTGGGTCTCAATGACCCATACGTGAGTTCAAAACAGAGCAGACTTGCGGACGTGGTATGAAACAGTTAACGTGTGCGCTTTCATTCTTCTCGTGTACGTGAGTGAAAATGTTGATATAAGGGATTCCGAGACCAGTAACTAAGAAAACAAATCCGCTGTGTGTGATCCATTATTTGGCGACCGCTGAACCACTTCATAGAGAGGTCACCGATGCTTATAGACGCCATGTAGACAACTCTGGCAACAGACTGAGGTCACCTTTTTAACGCGGAAGAGCTGGTCATAATTTGTTATATGTATCGTCTATTACCACTGATCTGAATGTCTCTGTAGTATCAAATCAACCCTTTGAATCATGAAGTTCATCAACGTGACATTTAATAATTAAGTTCGTAACTCAAAGAAAACACGTCGCGTTTCCATTACAAAGATAAATTTGACAATCTTCTTTAGCGAAATAATCCATGTTTGACCCGATGATCATTAAAAACCCATATATACAGGATCAGGTGATAGAAGTAAATTAACACCGTGCCTTAAAGAGTTAAACAAACTGGCTACTTCGAAGGAACATTTGTAATCAACCCTTTAGAACCCAGCGAGTGTCCCACGTGCTATAAGATAAGAATCAACACCAGCAGTTCGTGTATTTCGTCAGCTTCTCAGTGTTAAACGGTGGATTTTGAGAATCACCCTGTAGAAAATTAAAACAATTCATGAAAAGAGAAATAATATGAGAACTATTGTTTCTCGAGAAATTAAAACAATTCATGAAAAGAGAAAGAATATGAGAACTATAGTTTCTCAACAAACGCAAATAACAAGATAAGATGATATAAAATTTTGCAAACAGCCCCCGCCCCCCATCCCAAAAAAGAGCTTTCCGCCGACCAGCGAATGGAAGCCACCGAGTCGATTTGGGGTGTTTGCCGCAGTGGTTTTGGTTACATTATGCAGTGAGGCCTAACTGATTGCTTTTGGGAGCCACAAAACACAATGCATGAATACAGCGGCTCATTCGGGATCCGAATGGCTGCTGCCCAATCACTTTATGGTTGCCTCTCAGGAGGGAAGTAAGATCATGAGCTCTAATATTAGCAGCGGAAGGAGTAATGGACACAGGAAACAATAACAGCCAATTACATCAGATTCAGTGACGTATGATTTTTGTGACACCTTTGCGTCATGACTGAATACTGTCTTGTTTGGCTGAGCATAGATGCACCTGATAACAAGCGACATTCAGGAATAATAACCACGTAACTTCATACTTGACGTCTCTAGCACACAGCTAAAAAAAACGAAGCACACAACTTGAAAAGAAAGCTGCTGAGACTGGACTTGATCAATTTTATTCAGTAGCCCAAATTCGGCAACCTCCATAAAATAATTACACTTTAACATATGTCCTCTCGCTTGACGGTATCAAAGAAACGAGATTCAGAAATCAGATACGCCGGACCGGCGCCACTTTAGATGTTCATATTACATTCACTTAATCAGCTGATTTGTATTAAGCTCTGGAGTAAGAGTCCCCCTTTAACAGCAACACTGAGAATGGAAAATTTTGCATACCGGTAGACCCTAGACCAACTCAAATATTTGCTCTCCAACTTAATGGCTTCCAGACTACACGGAACCGGAAGCCACAATCTTGAAACTCTATACACGCGACAAAAAAGAAAAGGAAAAAAGTATTCAAGGAAATCATCTGATCAAATTCCGGAACCGATTCTCCTGGATAATTAAATTATGCTATCCGGTCCACTGAGGATGCTGAAATAGCAAAAATTGGTTTTCGTTTTTCCTTCTTCTTTCAAGTTAAAAATGGCTTAAAGAATAGCCACATTTCCTCTAGGAGTGAAGTTCTGGCTAGTAAAACCCTAATTAATACCACACAAAAGATTGTACTACAATGTAATGTGACCTTGAGACGGAGCTTCAAAATTTGTACATACTTCATTACAAATTATTAGCATGATCTCTTTTTGAAAAAAAAATTAGATGGGGGGTCAAATAAATGGAGAATATTTAAGAAAATACGAGGAAAAATATTGGAGGTTATGTGTGAAAAAAGTATACGATTATTAGCTCAGTGCATGCAATAAATTAATGAACACGACCAAATGGTGAGATCTGAAGTTCTTACGACGAGGAGTCATTGGTTGTGTTTCGAGATATTCCATCATGTAGTCTGGCAGATGGACCACTCAACCGCGCCAACGGTCATTATACGCCTGTTTGTACTTTATCGGGTTTCTGTAGGACCCTATTATCGAAACATCGAAACGTGCATATTGAGAACGTATGAAATTGGCCGAACGATCTGACGTTCAGCTTCGGCCACACACACGTATTCAAAATGTTTATATTTCAGTGCCAAAAGAAGTGCTGGCCTGCCCGCGAACAAATAAATGTTCTCACATGTGAAAAAATACAAATTCTGGCCCCTCGGTGTGAATGGGATTCCACATCCAGTGTCTTTCACCAAAGACACGATTGGTATCTCACAGTGAACATTTACGATTTTAGAACTAGGTGTAAGGATAAATTCAGAACTAGGTGTAAGGATAAATATTTACAAGAAACATTATACAGAACTGATAATCGACTTTTAAACACAGGGCATAAGAGAATTAGACAGACTACGTTTGACTTCTAAAACTCATTAACTTATCTCCATAATATATGATAGTCTTCTTCAAAAATGTGTTAGTAATGAATTGTCTGTTACCAAGGATCACAACGTTCATTATAGTGCTCACAAAAGGTCGAAAATGAATTACAGTCAAAACAAATTTAATTCACCGAGTTAAATATTCATTTTGATATTATAAACACAGTTATACACACATAAATGACGTTTTCTAAAAGAATTACATGAAACAGTTTTGCATTAATTCCACATTTCCTCAATCGTGCTATACCGTCTTGTTAGAATCATCCTTACGTTACTAGCATTAAGAACTCGAAACTCTTGTTATAAATGGACCGAAATATAAACAGACGTTTCAACAACGAAAATCCCACATCCCTGTCGAGTAAAAATTCATGTGGTTTATTAGACCTATTTGCCACTCGACGGTACGAGTACCTGCAATGTAGTGGAAGGCTGGAAACCAACTTGGTAGTGCTTCCTGCTTTAAACTTCATTCAATGACTGCGAACAATGAACTGGAAAGGAAGTGACATTCAGATTTCGCATGGAGATACTGAATAAAAATACGAACCCCAACTGACATGACAGCTGATAGCCCAGCCTAAATCTAAACCAGGTACCTCCAAGAACACAGGCGTAAAGCACGACTACCACACCTGTCTCCAGGGTCTTCGTGCGAAGTTTCTGGAGACTAAGCTCAATGTGAAGAGAACCCACAACCCAGTGACAGGGAATACACCAGAACATTACAAGGAGAAAAAACGCGAAACTACTATTACGTCACCCAAAAAAGCTTGACATTTTCTTTAAACTCATCAACTTGCTTTCATCTGACAGAACCAGTAGCGGGGCTTGTCTACATGTAATCAAATTTAGGGTCCCACAAACAGGTCGGGAATTTCTTCAGATGACGACTCCCGTTGCATTAGTTAAACAGTGACTTTCGACAATACGATGTGAGTCTGTAGATTTAGTTGGATGAAATCCAGTGGCAGACTACTGTTAACACTGTAATGAGCATTCCATAACAAGACGACATTGCATAACCAGCTGCGCGACTACTAGCTTCTGAACACGGGAAATTACTTTCCGGTGGTTGAATGGGATGTAACTTCGATGTGCGAGATGTTTGTCGGGCTGAACACTCCCATTCATGACGACCGGTGCGTGCAAGTATGCAGAATCGCCACTTACCGATGTTATTCCTGGCAGCAGGCCCACAAACCGTTTACTAGACTATTTCTTCGCGCCTGTCCTCGAGAGTAAGAACCATGGTCGGAGGGGCCACTTTGCTTTTCCTGTTTAACATATTGGAGGAATATTTCTAATAAACACAAAATATTAGTTTAATGGACAGAAATCTTCATATTCACCGCTGTGAGAACCTCAAGTCTTACATAATGAAACTTTACTGGACGCACTCTAGGCCAACATGCCCCCACGAAGGGGTCTGCTGTACCTTTTACACCTGCGTCTTCCGTTTATGACGTTTGTATGAAACCCTATTATAACTGTCTTAGGTTATTTAACGACACTGTTTTAATCACACTGGTCCACTCTCGAATAAAATGGAAAAATAATCACGAATGGTTAAGTGCTGAAATTTGAAAGAAGGTGGTTATGATATATCGAACGATATGCATTCGACTAGTGAGACTGAGAAAAGAAAGAATCTTAGGACAGACGTGATCTACATTCTAACCTGTTCTCACGAAATATGAGTTTAGAGGGTTGCAGTTCTACCAACCTTCTCGGTAAATTTCAATATGAAAGAATGCTTGAACTTCTGAGCAACCAAACGGAAGTTAAATTGTAGTGAACGTTAACCTCCAGTTACGATCACCATAAAATGGACACCAGAGTACTTTAAAAATGTATTTCATAAATTATTTTATTCCGACTTCTCAGAACACTTATGTTGTCGCTCTCAAGACTTTCATCCGGTTCGTTTTGTACAGCCGAGTGGCCGACGTCTCGCTGATGATCTTTTGACATATTGGTCAGAGGAATTTGACTAAATATTTCATTATGATGCCAAGAATGCTTCACATACTCGTTTCTCAGCGCTACCTCCATTTATATATACGATTCCGCTCTGTAGGAAAAAAAAAAGTACTCGTGAGAACATTTTTACTGTCACCCATGGGCCAAATTATATAAAAAGCTCTGCTGAAAAGTTGTTATAAAGAGGACTGAGAGCCTTTCAGTATTTCATTTTGAGAGCACAAGTGGGAAAAAGAGAACTGCTGAGGAGAACTTCATCCTGATAAACAGGAGAACAGAGAACACGCAATAATGCAGAGCTTAATAATGCGTACTCTTTTCCAAATATTAAGTTAGTTCGGGAAAATGCAATGGGCAGGGCACTTACCACTTACAGGAGATATGCATATAAAATTTTCATTGGAAACCTCGAGGGAAGACACTTCTATTGATATGTAAGCATGAATGCGTAGAATTCAATGGTGGGCGATTGTGTACACTGATGACAGGTCTAAAAATAATTTGTAAAGAGATCTACACGCAAAGATGTACAAAGATGTTACATGTCCTCATATTATTCAACGAAGAAACTGTACAATTTCGTTACACTGCTGGTTGCAACAAATTTAGATCAACTATAGCGGCATATATAATACATTAATAACAAATCATTAATTCAGATTTAAGGACTTTAACTAATTTCATAAATACATTATTAAATTAAATAGGTATATTATTTTGGTGATAAAATCAAGTAACATCAGATCGGAGGGACAAGGAGGATACAGAAGAAAAGATGAGAAAAACGCGAACGGAATGTTTGAACATTTATGAAATCTAGCAGTAAAAGGGTTGAAATATTAAAAGTAATCTTAAAGACAAAGGAAACAAGGATGGGACCGGATTAATCTCGCTCATGGCAGAACCTATGCCGGCTTTTGTGAACACGGTAATGAAGTATCGAGTTCCATAAAAGCCGAGGCATTTCTTCACGATATAAAAATATGTTTACCAAAAATATATTACGTTTGCCATCGAAAAACACAATAGAAAATAATCAAAATCCTGCAATCGCTGATTATGGAAAGTTTGGGAAGTTATCACATGTAAAGAAATCTAAACTAATTACGGCAGTCCGAAAGAGAACACAAAATGTTTCGACAGTCACAAACAAGAAATGAATTTATCGGAAAATTATGCCTGTCTTTGTCGTCCATACGAAAGAAATTCTAAGAAAAATAAGGTTACAAAATTCTACACTCATAAACATTTACTAAAATTAGATCTTTAGTTGCCAAAAATATGGTGGGGGGAGGAGAACGGAAGAGAGAATCATCTGCTCGCTCACTGAATAAATTATTACAGAGGTCTGTTTATGTATTAATGCTACACCGAAGCAGGAGTATACCTATAGACCTACTGTCGCTGAACATTTAACAATAAAATAGTATTAATTTATAAAGTGAGACTTGCATGGCTCAACACGTTGTTAGCCAACTTTACGAACAAAGCATGCTGCACAAAAACATTAATGTTTAAATGTTCAGAAGTTCCAGATCCACAGTTCGACATTTCAGTTGAATGCTAATGGAATCGAATTTATTAACTTGCAGTCAGCTTTTTTGTAAAGTAAAATTTCAATTAAAACTGCGCACGAAAGCAATTCATGTTTTATGTAAAACAAGTACGTATGTGTTATTAAAAGTATACTGAATATATCAATGCACACTGAATGACAATTTGGGTATCCCGCATTGTATCAGGATTCATATTCCTAACTATTCTCAGATAAAAATATTTACTACATATGAAATTATAAGTTCTATGCGTGTTTTGTTACAGACACTTTCCAGACGCCTGAAACATGTTCTGTTTACTTTGGTTTAATTAACTAACCTATCGATTCTTGGTAGACCTGATAGTGTACTTAAAACACTACTAAATTTAATTCAAAGACAGCTTTCAAGAAGCTGTAAATTGTAACTGGAAACCAATGTAAACAAATTACGGTAATGGGATATTGCACTGCGAAGTCTCTCGTAGTAGCCGACACAAAATTCCAGATATGCAATGATGACTGCAGGAGTAAACGCCTACCAGACTACACAGCACATCAATGTCGCTGCCGTGAGAACCTGAAATCTTAACTGTAATGCATATTCTATTATTTAATCCGATGGATACGCCATACAACAGCCATCTCAACCGAAATACCACAGAAAATTACAGATAGATATCGGAACATGATTCAAATCCTCAATATTCGTTTCAAGTAGTCCAGGAACACAGACGTGGAGGCCAGATTAACGTTTATTGAAAATAAAATAAAATAAAAGTTAAGTTTAGACATGCCAGAGGCAATATGACACCGCATACCACAAACCAATGTTTTTTTAAAAATTACTTTCATAACCTACGTACATATTTTACGCAAAAGTGGCGCGCGTAAGGCGGCATCACCGATGCCTCATCATTTCCGTTCCAATTATGTCCATAGAAATCTCACACGATGAGTAATCCCAGTATTTTCCATACTTTTTTTTAAGCTTGATCGCAAGGCTGCATTCCAACTTTTGTGAGGGATGTCGGGGGGGGGACTATCGATTTGGAGGCTTATGTTCTCACAGCCTGTAATCTACGTAAGTGAAACGCCTCTTCTTCAAATACAGACGCAAGTAATCCAGCTAGTACCCAAAGCCCATTCAGATCCAGCTTGGCAGTGTCATTATATGAGGATTACAATCCCGTAAATACGGAATGTTTATAAAAAGAACTGGTCTCAATAACATTCCGAGCACAACAATATAGGTACTTCTATTACAACACAGACCAAATATTTTTGAAAAAGAGGTTTAGGCCTACTTAGTTCTATTTTTCGTGATAGTGTTTCGGTGCCGAGTCAAAAATACAAGCCGTTAGTTTTTAAAGTTACGTCGACCTGATCTTCAGCTCAAATAAAAACACAGTGCAATTTTATTAATGAAACAATCTGAATTAATACCTCGCAACAAATGGTCGGAGAACGTAAAATAAGTGACCATACAGCCTATGTAAAATGAAACTTCGAACACAGAATGACAATTTTCCTTTGTGTTTCCTTCAATACTCACTGTATCATATACTGCAGGCCATTACTGAGCTGTCTCTTAACTAGCCTCTATCTATAAACAAGTTTAAACCAATTAAACATTATTTGAACGATACGAGCTTCACGTAAAGTGGGAAATCCACAATTAAATTACATATCAATTTAATCTACATGCCTTAATTAGCTTTATACAAAACTGAATAATATAAACACATCCGGAATGCAGTGTAAGATTGATACAAACAAAATTTAAATAGTCGCTTTACAAACTTTTGTGTACATCACAAATACCAAATTTCATAATATTTCGTCGAGTGGTTCCACAGATTAAACATGCGGACAGACATAACTTCGCCGTTTCACGATCATTATACACGCTCTGAGGAAAACAAATTTTATCTTTAACTACAAAACTGAATAATATAAACACATCCGGAATGCAGTGTAAGATTGATACAAACAAAATTTAAATAGTCGCTTTACAAACTTTTGTGTACATCACAAATACCAAATTTCATAATATTTCGTCGAGTGGTTCCACAGATTAAACATGCGGACAGACATAACTTCGCCGTTTCACGATCATTATACACGCTCTGAGGAAAACAAATTTTATCTTTAACTTTGGCATTGTTTGATCGTATTTTAATGCGTCTAATAATTGAGAGAGGGAGTGAGGCATAATCCCTTCTGGAAAATGCGTACTGAATAAGTCAGAGGCGGGCAAAGTTACCCTTATCAGATACTACTGACAGACATGTAGGTCCAGTGTTCAATAATTACAAGGTATGGGCTACGCAAAAGACTCCCACACGGAAGCCTGCAAACACGGGACAATAAATAGAATTGGCGACAACTTACTTCCTCGTAACTCAGTTCAATGCACCACTTTGAAGTTACATAACATTTTCAGGTTAAATAAATGACACGCGATATAAGCGCACACAAACAATTCCCCTTCCTCTCACTTTGGAGGGGAGTTCACGGAGGCACCTTCCAAAACCCTGAAATATTTTAACTACAAAATTTGAGATATTTAAACTTTATTTTACCTGAAAAACATATTCACTTCTTTTTTTTCAAAATGTATTTATGAAAGAACAGACAATGTATGAAAGGAAAGGTAGGCCCGGCTTTTGATTTTTTATTTATCCCATCCCTTCTTCCAAAAGAACATAAAATTCAGGATTCGCTTTTTTTTGGGTGTGGGTGTACCTGACAAGAGAGCGCAATTTCGTCAAACTACAGGCTAGGGTGTGGGGAAGTCAGTAAACACTGGCCAACGAGCTGTGCTCTACATCGGTCAGTCGCGCGTCTAGATAACTGTGACGATTACACCACAGCACTTCCGACTTCATTGTGAACGAACTACCGTTATAAAGAGGTCGTGGTTTCCATGCAGGCAGCGACCGCGATGTCCATCACTGAAAACTGCATCCCCAAAGCAGAAAGGCTTCGTTTTAAAGGCAGCTAAATTGTACCTTGTCACTCACAGCACATCTCGCTCGGCAAGCTCCTTAACCAGAAATCTTTTCGTAACTTTAAATACAATGTGAGAAGAATTTGAACCGTGTTGAAGATTCAGGATGGAGGAGATGGCCCCCAGATATTTGCGAATACACCGAACACGCTGTCGCAGATAGCCGACAGAGTGTGGTCCTCCAACTTGGAGATTGCACCAGGGCAAGGAACTCTCTTAAAATTTTGCATGGGACCTTGCACGTACACCAGTTCTTTGGCAGGGCCTAAAGTATTTGATGGACGGGGAATGTAACACGCATGGCAGATGAGAAGTGAATGGTATACGATTTTTTTTCCTAAAAATCTGAAGGCAAGAGACGATGTTAAAGACCTTGGCATGGACGTGAGGATAATTTAAAATGGGCCCTAAAAATAAGGTGTCTCAAGGCAGACTGAGGGAGGACTTCTGTGAACAACGTAATACACTTTAAGTTTCATGAAAATTGGAAATTTATTTACGAGCTTCTCAATGGCTATTCTCCATGCAGTCAACAATTTATCACCAAGTGAGGTGATCTTTACATGGTGAACATTGCACCACATACCTCTACTGGGGGGGAGGGGGGGCTGAGGTTTTCGTCTGGGGTCAACGACCTGGTATTCTTTAGTTTTTCATGGTTTTCCACAGTCCCTACTGGCAAATAACGGTATTGTGCTGTAAACAAAAATGACTGATCTTTCCGAACCTCACCAAATTAAAAATTCAGTATCACCACTTCCATCACAAACAATGCACGAGTCCTCAACATGTTAATAGGAACATGGCATGAGCGGAAACATGAGCTACGCATGCGATGCTAATGACGTTAAACGACACCCGAGAATCAACGGCTGCACGGCACCAGAGGCCGGAACTGGCGTCATGCGTTGATGATTTCCGGCAGAACTACATGAGACTGATATCACAGCGGCAGGTAAAGCCTATTTCTACCGCAATCACATGAGCAGGCCCGTTCACACTGGCGAAATGACTCAAAAATGGCCCTCAGAAA
>NW_019059862.1:924563-948292 GCF_000696155.1 Zootermopsis nevadensis | reverse complement strand
GCAAGCTTGTAAACTAGCGCAAATTTAAATAATTTTAAAGAATATGCACACATTTCAACACTTTTTAACTTTTATATTTTCAAGAATTTACGAAGTGTGATGAACCACATATACCCTGTGTAAGTGTGTCCATTCTTTTCTTAAATAAACTTAAAAACTCAAAACAGATCAAAATACGCACGTCTACTCTATACTTCCATTTTCTGATTTACGGTTAGAAGATATTTTTGAAAACATTTTTACGGAGCACGCAGGTCGACTGAATCTTTAGAATTTTTATATATGTGTATTTATTTCAACACGAAATTCTGCCTTTTTCTATGGTGAATGACAGTGAAGTCAAACATCCGAATGAAATCACACACAGTAATAAGAATCCTGGCTTCCATGCCACTGCATGGAGTTTAAATTACTTTCAGTTTCAGTCACACTGTCACATGAACAAGCTGTTTGCACCGCCGTTCACTATCCACTGTTCTGAGACAATTGCAGTGCAATCCAAGATGCCTTTCAAACAATTCATTCGAACGTTGTGGTTAACGTCCAGAGTACAATGACCCATATCAACTTGTACATTACAGTGCACAAAGTAGCTGGGAATAATTACTTTCTCGAGAGAGACTCCGTACATCAAAGTCAAACTATTACGGAGTTCTGCTTTCGACTGCTCCATTCGTAAGCTACGTCGGAGTTCCTTATGTATCATACGTTGTTTAACGACGCTTTATCGAGTTCAGAGATTATGTAGCTACAAATGAGGCCTGAGAAATCGAATGAAGAGTCGTGAGGAAGAGAGAGTTGACTTTATATTGGGATATTAATTAATCTGAGGTGATCCAGAGAAAAATACGAATATTTAAAGATTATGCCTTCGCTCTCTGGCACAGCATCGGAACTGTAGCACGAGAAGAACAGAAGGGAAGAAGATGAGAAGGAAAATTGATGACGAAAGGAAAATATAGCATTGCTGGAAGAAAATTAAGAAACAAATGGCCAACAGTAGGAAATCTAATCTGCTGGGTCCATTGGATAAAAGGTAATCTGCGGATTGAGATTATGTCTATCCAACGGACCTAACAGATTAAGTTTTATACTTCGCTTTATGACGGAAGAACGGCCGGCTAGCTTCCGAAATGTTGCGTTCTTTAACCAACAAAACGAGTCGTTGAAAAATGTCAAAAAACATGAATCAGTTTAATCTTGTTCAAGGAATGCGAGGGAGGCGTTCAGTGTTGTGAACGCTGTACGAGTCTCGTATCACTCACCTACCTCGTTCCCAGGAACACGGCGTTTTATGTGCACGATGATTAAAGACAGCCATAACTTAGGAATTTCCTTCTAGCCCACATGGGAAGGTAATACGTATTACTAAATCTTGGCATGAATGATGCAACGGATGTGGCATACAACAAAATCCAACAGGAAATACACACTCGTTTTGAAAGCCCCTTGAAAGACCATGCATTTATCAACTTAATCTGCCTCTTAAAGCTGTTTCTCAAAAGAGTATACCTAATTCACTGAGCAGTAAATTCAGTGCGTCTTCCAAGGGAAGTTTCAAACTCGTCAGAGAGCTAGTTGCATCCGTACTACTACCATTCCCACTGGGGCTGTACGTGGCACAAATCCTTATGCCGTCCAACCTGTGGGTTTATATTCGTACAAGGGAAATCATGAATATGTCGCGAATTCTGACAGTCGCTCAGATGGTCAAACTCCGCGCCTCTTGTGAAACACGTAGGTTCATTATCGTGTTCACAAGAGCAAGCCACTAGGCTCTATCATAAGCCAGATGAATCCAGTTCACACCCCCATATTACATTAATTCATGATCCATTTTAAGAATCTCCTCCAATCCACGCATCGTACTCCCTTTAGGTTCTCCAATCAAAATTCTGCAAGCATTATAATTGCTCCAACACGTGCTATATCTCATCGTTCCTGATTTTAACACCATAATAATTATTTGACGACGTTTTCCAAACGGATTCCTAGCCAAAATTCTGTACCATTCGTAACATCCCCATCCTAGCTAAATGCCCAGCCAGTCATAACCTCATGTCACGACCAACAGCAGACCTACCAGGTGATGAAGACGTCCTTCGTTTCGTAGGCCTTAATCTAAATTACTCACATCAGCTTTCTCAGATCCAAATATCTTCCTAGCCAATTTGATTTCAAGTATTGGTAGTTTATGTTCATCAGTCTAAGTAAGAGTCCATGTTTCATACCAATACAGAATTACTGAATTTGTTGTTGTTGTTGTTTCTATAGGTTTTCAGCGTTTTAAATGACTACATGTGAGAGCAGAAGTTTTCACTGAGGTGAGGAGATCGATGTGGGTCTTCTGGGTTGCAGCGCCGTGTAACTATCCACAAGACTCCACGGCGACACAATCCAGAAGACCAACATCAGCATGATAACACTTTACGGAATGAATAACAACAAGCATTTCCAGAGTTTCTTCTTCCCCTAGGTTCATAACAAACCTTATTTCCCAGATACTTAAATTTTAAAAAGTTATCAAACGGTCAAGTTCATATAAGCCTACCGTGCCTTTCATTGTGCAAAAATCTGGACTTGGTAATGACTTTATTCGGAGTAATAGTACTCTGTCTAAACTGAGGATATTAGCCAACTGCCTAGAATTCGTGCTTCGTACTGGTTAAGTTCCAGATTCGAATCTCGATCCGGAGACCTTACTAAGGTTTCTCGTGATATTCCTACGCCGCCCTCCCGGCAGGAAAATACCGGATAGTAATCAAAAAACTGGCCGGGAGATTTCTTTTAACGTCGCTTCAAATTAATCTCACATTTAAAAGCTGCAAAACAAAATTATTAAATAATGTATCATAACCTAACCCGACAATCATCTCCAAATAATAAGTCTGAAGCGTTACCGCTATGCTAATCTTCCAGGCGAATGACATGCCTGGTTAACAAGCACTGTGGTAAACTGTAGCCATCACTGAACAAGCGAATTTGCAGGACTGTGCAGAACTGCCTACTTATCTGGTACAAGCGATATTACGACGGAGATAAAGATGCATAGTATACGCTTACATAAGGACACACACTATGATGATGAGGCACTGCATTTTTGCTTGTACGTCTTTATCAAAGTGCAAATATGTGTGCAGCGCTTGCGAATTGTACGTCTCCATACTTATCCATATTCAGCGTTCTTGCTTTTGTATACACGAACGTCAGAAGTTAAGTTCTTGAGTAGACAGTGCAGGTTTAGTTAACTCTATTACACGTAATGTCCACCTTATAATTCGTCCTTAACCCTAGCATAAAAATAGTTCGCTCAGCCTCCATATTGTTATGTTTATATTTTGCTAAAATATATAAGTACCGTCATACAAAATTAATGAATGTATGGACGGATGATGGGCGAATGGGTGAGGCCCCAAGGCTCGTGAGGCGTGTGACACCACTTGAAATTGGGGTGAAACTTCAGATTTTTTTCGAACACAAAAGTAGGTCACTTTACAAAATGTTTGTTCATGACATTCAGCTCAAGACTTTACTGAAACAAAAACAGACTGCCTATGCGAGTTATCTGTAATGCAGTTAGCTTAAAAATAACATTATCTGCACTAAATTATCACCTAGACCAACGAGGCGTACTGAAAAACAGCAATGATCAGCTTAAAAATAACATTATCTGCACTAACTTATCACCTAGACCAACAAGGCGTACTGAAAAACAGCAATGATAGAATTTTACAACAACAAAAAACTTGACTACTCGTTTCAGTCTTTTGTTTCTGCGCAGAATATCACCGAAATTCGGACGCGAGAGCCTAGCAATTGCTACTTCAATTTTGGGCAAGTTGCAGTTTCAAATCTCGGCCTTGAGACCGACTATTTTGACTGATCTACTTCGTGCTTTTCCTCCAATCCTCCATGAAAAAGTCGGAATAGTACCTTGAATTAGGCCGTGACCAATGATCCACAACCTGGGTAAACCACTACAGTTTGAAGAATACAAAATAAATGTTTTACTACAAAATCATCAGAATTCTTGTTGCAGCTGTTGAGAACACAAAAATAAAAAATTGAATTAAAATGTCTGAGCAATGTGGAATGGTTGTTGCAGGGGTAATATTTTTGTTTTTTTGACTTCTAGATCAGGATTCGTCACTGATAACGACCGATTTATTCCTTATCCTTTCCAATTCATCAATCGTACTTCTTCATTAGACTTTATATAACTTGCGTTACTGACAGCTCCGTTCAATAAACACAGAATATGTAAAACGATTCAAATACTAATCAGGAAAAATTAGCCAATACCTCGCCTAATGCTACATTCAAACACGTAAATTCTTATAGTCTAGAAATGTGTTTTAAAAATCAAGCAGCTGGGGTAAACCTAAATTGATATTAAATAAAAAAACTTTTGCAAACAAAATTTTACTCCATGTGACGAAGCTATGCACTTGTTTCACATTTTAATTTTTTAATAACTTATTAACGCATTTAACACAACTTTTTCCAGTTATTTTATGATGGTGTGAAGTTTTTCTTTTCTCAACCTATGGGGAAAACACACAAAAGAATAATAACAGAATGTCAAGGAAGATATTTCAACGTAGAGCGAGATGACGTAACAAAAGACAAAAAATATAAATACATCTCCACTGATAGTACCGAGATGACATAACATTCCAGGATTCCCCCAGGATCCCCCCGGGGGGGGGGGCTATGTGGATGAAGCATCATACTGACCACTCTTCTGCACGTGGTGTGCAGGTAGAGAATGTCCATATTCGTCCAAGGACCTCAGGCACATGGTAGGCTACAGCTAGTCTTGTGACGAATAAAACAGGTAAATGGTAAATTGAACACAAAAGCAGTCCTAGACTCCACTGGTTAGACAGGAAAAGAAATCGCTGTGGACCGAGTAAACACAGAGCCAGCTCTGACGATAACTCCACAGCGATAGAAATACCGACCAGGCCAATGAACGGATGCGAATACCAGTGTCTGGTTTTTAAATTAATGGCACGTTGAAAGTCATTAGAAGTTTAGTCAAGTTTTCAAAAAGTCGGCAGATTCTCTCTCTTCCGAAAACAGCTCCACAAACCCTGCCCAGCAATCACAAAGCAACTAGAAAGTAATAGGAGTTAACAAAAATTAGGAGAAAAAAATCTCACTAATATATTACCGTAAAAAACTGTAAATTTAGAATCGTATCTTCTAGACAGTTAAATACACTAAGTAGTCGATTTTAAGGATGAAAAACCAGCGTTGATTCAAGGACTCGCTGTCAGTGATTATACTTGCAAAAGACTTTGTTCGGTAAGGGCTTCTTTTCCGGATGTTTATGCACGTGTTTATATATAACCAGAAGGAGAATAGTGGACTTGTTTGAAGTAGACGACATTTTTACTGCGGTCGGCTAATCTACAACTGCCCGATGTTTTGGAGATGTCTCTCTGCAATTTAAATACGCTATCGGCAATACATCATGAATACCTGCACAGTAGAAACGCTGACATTAAAACTCGTGGAGACAGCTTGAACTGCAGGCCAGAAACGTAATTTTCCTTCCTGTTTGTTTCCAGGGTGCTCCAAAAAGATGTATACACACATTCAATGAATGAAATAGACGTTTTAATAAACTAAACAAATTCACACGTGATCATTGGCACTTAGTGAATTAGCGAATGCAGTGTAGATGTTCGAAATAACCACCCTTAGCTTCCTGGGACAGTTGACAGGGGTGAGCAACTGATCGGCAAGCGGCCGCCAAAGTTGCTGCTGTATATACATCTTTTTTGGGACATTCAACACTATTCAACGTAAGTATTTTTGAAAACAAAACGTAAATCCCCGAGGAGATTAGAAGATTTATTCTTGTATGAAAGTAAGCACCTCTGAAACGTCGGTCAATTTCTACCAGACTACGCAGCGCAACATCCCAGAAGACATTCCTGTTCATATTTGAATCAGCTTTATAAATTAATTATAGGTTTGGTCTAATAAACAAAACACAAAGCCAAATAATTCTGACAAGCAGTTTTGTATGCAGTGCGATGAAATATTACATGAATAGGACCAAGGCGGCTGAAGTTTGGAGTAAGTTCCTCTATGGTTCTCAGTTCGTATACATTCGTTTTATGACGTCTACAACAACACCTTGTGTTACAAAACAAACATTGTTTCCTCGAACTTAGACTCGCCCACCGCATTTGGACATGCACGCCTTGTCATCCGACAGAGTTCGAACATCTAAACAGCTGTAAATAGGACACGCCAAGTTATCGCCTTGGCTCAAGCAGCCTCTAGCTCTGTCGTTCTTACCATGCAGACAACTACTACTTTGTTCTCTCTTATCACCACGAGAAATCCTTTTTCGCATTAAAAAAAACCCTCATATCTTCAGAACCTCAAAACCGCAGGATGAGCTTTAGTCAACTTTAATACACTTATGTCCCTAAAAATTGAACCAAGTTTGTTATATTGTGCTGTAGATACCATATTATAATTATCCATGCACCGATGCTCTAAAGCTGTCGTACGCGACAGATTACCTTTCGAACGACTTACTGGAAACTTGGGCATTTAAGTTCGAACACAGTTATAAAGCGTAGGACGATATGGTAGTTGAACCACGTCGATGAGTGCATAAAAATACATTATCTGCAAATTAAATCAGCTAATCATTTTGTACATGCGAAATTTGGGCAACGCTACCGGCATCCGACAGCAAGGACAACCCTATAACATTTTATATTTTCGTTATGCTCCCTGCTTAATCCCTCCTGCAATCTCGCATTAAGATGATTGTCTTCTGGGCTGTACCGTCTTGTAGTCTGATCTACAAACCAGAAGACAGCCATCTTCGTGGGAACCTCAAATCCTACTTAACCTCACATTCTTAACTTTCCTGACCTTAGTATGTACAAAACATCCCATTTCAATTAACATAAAACATATTCCTGAAAAGCATTTATAATCCACCTCAATACTACGCTATAATCCATTTTTAAACAAAGAGTTCTATCACAAAAAAAAATGAAAACTAACGGTCGATATAATGATACGTAAATTCTCGTTTCCGGTAAGGTATGCCCGTGTTGAGATGAAGTTCCTGTCAAACAGTCGGTATAAAGTTGATGCCCAAAATGCCCAACGGCAAATTTTTGCATACGTCGAGTCTTTTGGGCAGAATCTGAGATTATTAAAAAAAATTATATAATTGACCTGAAGTCTGAAGGTTTCTAGCGATGGTGCGTTACAATCTATAAAATTAAATTCTTTGACTTCGCCCATCGTCTACAAATTAAAATAAAATCACAACGTTTCGGAAGCGGGATCTTATTCAATCTTCAGGTAGAAAAAAATGATAAGGGCAGAAACCCTATCTGTTGGACCCCTTCTTAAACTAGTCTCACACTTAAGGCTTTTTACTTGAAGATGAAATAAGATAGTGTAGTTGCGTCATATTGTGACTTATTGAATTAATTTCCTTATAATATTATTTATTTATTTAATTGTTTTCTATATTCATCCATATTCATTAATGTTTCTTTGAATCATTTACTTCACAGACCGATGTAAACATCAAAAGCATCACTTCAAACATTATATGAAAATATCTGGACACGACCTCCAAAAAACTACACTACGAAAAATTGTAAAAAATTGTAATTGAGTTTTAAATTTAATATAATTTTACACCTGATGATGGTTTAATAAAACCGAAACATGTTGTAACTGTTCCAATTGTAAATCGATTATTCGATATGGAACACAGAATGATATTTTAATTATTTTAATTATCTTATTTTAAATACGTTGTGATTTGACGGAATAACCAAATAATTTAATTTTACTTGAAGATGAAAGAAAATCCAGCTTCCGAGACGTTGCAATTTTATTTTAATTTATAGACGATACAGAAGCTCAACAAAACACTTTTACACATAATCGGCATGTCTAAACAAAACTCTAACGATAGCCTTTTAGTACCCCTCTGGAATGAAATGGATGATAGTGTCTTCTCTGATAACACTGTAATCAACCGAGAACAAAATAGAGGATAAACAGGATTCGGGTCACCCACAAAATGTTATCAAACTGGTCGCGGAGGGCAGAGTAATAAACAAGCGGTGTCAGTCGATAAAAAAGTGCACAGCATGTTATTTATGATCGCACACAATTTTACAAAATTATTGTACATATTTACGATCCAAAATTAACGTTTTAAATGCCCCCTCTCGCAATTCAAACAAGTAATAGAACAGAAATTTTGTATCTTTGCAAAAATAAGCAGTTTGAATTTTCATTAACGACGAACTGCACACCATGCATTCAAGAATATATTAATGTGGGCCGAGTCCTCTAAAAACGAACCTCGTCTAAAATATCATTTAAAAACTGAATCCGTACCTCAAAGAAAACAGAACTCTTCATCATTACATAGATCAATTTGTTAATGATGTTTAGGGAAATAATCCCTGTTTACAACGAGAATCATACATTACCCATAATACACTTTTGATGAACCACAGTGGCTAATATTTAAGCTATGTATTTTATTAATGTCCTGTTCAATGAATTTCCTCTCTGTCTAGACTCGTAGAAAACTTTCATTTTCATGGAAGCCAACGCGATAGTCATGCACTTGGTTCTTACATAATTCAACCTGCGTCCAGTCACGTAGCCAACATTTACTTTTAAGTAACAACACAACGCGCGCTACAATCAAAACAGCGGAAATGAAGTAGCTTCTCATCGGATTTCCCCATTTCAACTACCAATAGCCTTTTCATATTAATCAACAGAATACCAACGAGACACTGAATTGTCTTTTTTTTTTGTGATTTGTTGAGAGCAAATACAGCGTCCATGGACTTTCTTTCCTTCCTGAAACCGCAGAAAGTCAGACGAATGAGTCACCAGTGGTCTAGCCGTTACATCACGAGCAGAAGTTCTGAACTCACAGTCCGTCTAGAAGGTTCTCACGGCGGTGAGTACGAAGATGGCTGTCTTATGGGTTGTAGTGGCGCGTGTTATGGTAGACGTTAATCAACGTATCAGAGGTACTTTCTGCCTCCATCAACAGGGTGATCTATCAGAGGTACTTTCTGCCTCCATCAACAGGGTGATCTATCAGAATACACGGCGTCACAACCCAGAAGACAGCCATTTACGGATTACATAGCAGGAGAACACACACAAATCTAGCTCCAAAACATTTAGAACACAAAAAACTTTTCCCTTTTCTAAAAAAAAAAGTCTATAAAGTTGTCATCCGGGAACTTGAACTACAGTGGGTCGAGAATTGCAAGGTAGTCTACTGAATCAACCGTTTCCAAAATAAGCAGAGTTTATCTTCATCGGTACTCTGTAGATTATACTTCGTATTTCTACCCATACGACTAAGGAATAACAAGTTTTCGTTACTCTTAAATTGGTGGTATGTGAAAAAGAAGAAATTCAGTAAACAAGATACTTCTTCCAAATAATTCATCACGGAGGATAAAATATAATAAATAATGACGGGAAACAAACGCATTCAGACTACCCAATACGCGACTGGAGTGCAGAGAAATGCAATTATTTGTCCACATAAACCACCATCACGAAATAATTAGAAACAAAACACCGATTTGCATTCGAAAATTGAATTACATTTTCAACATTCTGCATACGTGGATAAAGAATTGATAATTAATAACATTCAATTCCAAGGACTGGGAACGGAGCCGACAAGGTGTATACACATATTTCGTTACTCAATACAGTAGAATTGTGAATGTAAGTGAAAGGGAGACCATATTAAGTACCTCGCGACATAGTTTCGAGTCGGAAGATGTTTGCTCCTCGGTCTTACGACATAGCCTACAGATAATTACTGGGTCACTCGGTATTTGCTGGGAGCCAAGGTCGAAAGGGACTGAACACTTCACACAGTAACAAGACTAGCAAGTCGGCAGTACTCCAACAGAGTACACGTATGTTATTATCGTTTTAACTTAGTCGCCTATTGTAACAAAGCTTATCAGCAAATAAGCGAGACTATCGAGGAAACCGTCTGCCTTCCACGTCTTTGGCTCAGTGTCCTGTTACTTGGTGTCTTATGCCAGCGTTTGTTAGGGTCCCCCATAGTTCGTCGTTGGTTGGTATAGAGTTTTTGGCCGGTGGAGAAGCTGGCGGACGGGCCTAGTCTGTGTACCTGAGGTGGCACGGTCAGTGTATTTCTTTTGTTTGGGCGTTCAGTCCGATAAGCTCCTCGGCGCAGTCAGCATTATACTATCGCAAAAGAGACTCGCTCCTTTGCCTTCCCTTTGAAAATTCCACCGGCCAAAAACTACTGCGCCGACTATAGTTGTAACGAAGAATTTAGAACGGAATTCTTGCGCGGACCATTCGAGGAAATAGTTTTCTCCAGTAAGCTCTGCAACTTGTTATTTCGTCCATCACTGGTTGTGTATTTAATTCCTTCATTAAACCTGAATTTGTTTTCTTGTCGAAACGATTATCTCCTGACGATCTCCTCATTAATTTTATTTCTGCAGCCTTCACTCAACATGGCTCAGGCCAAAGTGTTGTAAACTCTGATTTTTGTATGTTTCTGAAGAAAGTTGGGCTTGAATACTTGGTTTATACGTCCTCTTCATCGAAAATGATTAAAACAAAAAGTTAACGAAGGTAATTAAGTCTATAGTCTGTTTATCCCACATACGAGTACCTAGCTTCGATAAAATCAAATTTGAGTTGATTTGCATGTACAGTAAAGTATATCAAAACAAACCAAAAATGAATTTACAAAATAAATAAAAGGAATAAAAAAAATTACATCGCAGAACTGAGCATTCAAATATGAACTTTTCATTCTGATTGGGTGAAACTTTTGATAGAGACTCTCTCTGTAGTTCCAGATACAAAATACGAGGAGAGTAACAATTTCTCAACCGTGCTTTAGCTTTGTCGGTATTCACAAGGGCAAATATCGTTTTAAAACTATACAAAAGAAGTATTTCAAATATTTCGTCCCCCCACGCCCCAATAATAAAGCCAGCCGTTGTCAGTGGTTACAAAAATAATAGCTTTTTAATCTGTGGACTAAACAAATTAAACGCGAATTCAATTTGTGGTTGAAAAATCTGATTAATGATCGACAGGGAAAAATATAGACGCCATTAACTATTACACAGAATTATTTTTCTCTCCTAATATCCTATACGATTTTATCACGGAAAACAGGTGATTCCTAAAAAAATTTCTGACTTATTTTGTGAGAATTACACAACTATTTTTGTGATCCACTTTCAGACGCAACATTTTGAATAACATGTTAAAACTCTTGTGTGTAAGAAATCCTGTTCTGAACATATCAAAATAAAAATTTACCCTTTCCCTGCTATGAACGAGAATTACCGCTAAGAATAATCCAGATATCCTACTTCTGTTCCGTGTTATTTTATAACACGCTGTGACAACAAATGATTCTGTCCTCTGCAATAATGCTAGCACAGACTGTACTGGGCTGACCTTGATCTTGAACAGAACATCTGATTTTGCAGTTTTTAAACAAACAACAAACCAATTACAGTCTTAAATAGATTCTTAATGAACGCTTCAAGTATTCTGAGACATATACAGACGTAGATTACTACATTTATATCTTAAAATGGCTGTATTTCACAAAGGTGTTTTCTAATGCTACATCTGACGTGTTTCTGCATAATTATGAACTTAAATACCACACACACAACCCAACCTCCATCTCCGAGTAAGTTAAGAAACTGTAAGTGAAGACCTTACTTACCGTGATCTGTCAGAGAAGAACTCAAATTTGGATTTCTTCTTGCCACCGTTTCCAGACCCACTGTGGATGGGAGAAACACTTGGCTCGCTGGATCCTGATGCAGGTGGGGAAGAGGACCCAGTGGAAGATGACAGTGACCCAGTGCGACCCCTGACCTCGCCGGCAGCAGAAATCAGCTGAGCTTCCGTCCCGGCTTTGACCCCGCTGTTCTGCTGCACCTGGACGTTGTTACTGTTCGGATGATATGCAGGGTGGGCTGACAGCGCCAATGTCGGTCTCGTATTCTGTCGGTTACGTCGTTTCTTCTTCTTATTAGCGTCTGCATTATCATCTGCACGGCCCCCACAGCCAATGTTTGAAGGGGGAGGTGGCATCCAATCTAAATCTTTCTTCAAATGACCACGACCGCACAGACAACCGCAAGCTTTGAACGCCAAATCGTAGCCCTTTTTGGTCCACAAATTCTGATGACGTTGTCTTTCGGACCAAGATCTTGCTCGGCCACATGATTTCAGATAGGTTAAGACCGTCTGCTCCCAAGCATCAAAACATTCCCTGTGCATGTACTGCCCAACGTTACAGTGGTCGTTGTTGCAGGTAACCTTGACTGCGTCTCTCAGATCATCCAGGTTGATCATGTCTGCGTTTGTGTTGTTACTGCTGTTACCAGCTCCGAGGTTGCCGTTGTTGGCCCGCAGACACTCACCAGTTGGAACACAACAGCGCGTAACGTTGGCATCGTAATTCTCGATTGTTTCGGGATCGATACCGAAACCTTGAACTTCATTCCCGTTTCCCCCGGCTCCAGCTGTTCCAGCGGCGCCACCATGACCCCCGTGGCCTCCGCCATGACCGCCGTGATGGTTTCGTCGCGGTGCCATATCAACAGATTCTTCTTCAAAAGTAATACACCAACAATCAAAACAGTACCTAACTACCACTTCAATTTGTTAACATCACTAAGAAAATATTTTGCAATGAAAAACAGTGTATTGTCAGAAAGGTCTGTTTTCAGTTTTTTCAACGCTTTTAACGACTGAGCAACTGTTTTTAACAACAAAGTTCCTTCTGTATATATCTTGAGTCCGTTTCTTATTGCTTGAAATATTCAACAGAAAACCAGTGAAACGTTATACACTCGTTTACCTCTGGAATGGTTCATTTACATCAATGAAATAGCATTAATACGTAAGATTTATCGTAAAGAGACTTTGAAAGTGTTCAACACTTGTCTTCACATATGGTATACTTCACAGGCGGCATGCAAAGTCAAACTCTCACCAATAAAGCTTCAAAACTACCTGCCGAACAAAACAACCTTGACTTTCATTCACAGATAGTTCACAATCATACAATAGCGGTATAATAAATTGCCATCAAATGTTTCTTACCACATAGTTACGTAACAAAAAACGACGCAGATAACTGTGACACTTGACAACTCACGGACAAAAAAGTTTTTTTGTCTTTCACAACGTAAAAAAATCTATCATTGTCTTGATCCTAGTTTCAGCCATTTTCCATTAGCTAAAAAACGAAAGGAACGTAAATGCCTTTCATTCAGTTCGTATTAACAATATAACTGTTCTGTAATTCTATAGTAAACATCCACCACAACGAAACTTAGAAATAACAGTGACTACTTTCATGAGATTCTGCTCTCGAACTCTTCCGTCAGCCGGCTTCTAACCTACAAGCAACTAGCGTGCCAGCTTCCCGGCATAACACTTCCACAAGCTGCGCGCGCAACAGAGAGGCCTGCACGAACTACGAACTGCTATTGGTCCTGTTTGAAGGTGGGGAGAAACATGACAATAACAAACGCGTCACGTGCTTAACCTAGAAAATTACTGGCCCTAAAACTTCCCTTTCAATTTCAATAGCATCAACAACTGCAGTAAAAGTCATCGTAGGGTAATCTATATTTAAACGTGATTCACTGAAGTGAGTGAAAATGTGTTCGCGGAATCGTACATTTCTTTAATTATATTGTCGTTAATTCAAATCTAAATAATGAACTAGCGTTTTGTATTACGGCCCTAAAATAAAAACTGACACGCAAGAAATGAATTCGTGCGCATATCCCCACTCCTCTTCCTTTAAAACCAATCAGAAGAGCGACCCTGAAAGGGTTCTACGTTCTTGTTCTCTCCCTGCAACCAAGTCCAGTCCCTGAAACAGGTTACGAATGTGGCGTTTCCATCTCAATTTCTAAATGTGTATATCTAATATGCTCCTGTGCTTAATCAAACACCAAACCATAAAGAAGGCTGTGGAGGTACCGGTCTAGTTGTGGTGGCCTTCTATACAAAAGGTACCGGGCTTCTTTCCTGTTCCTCGGGGGTGATGAAGGCGAAGCGTGAAGCTGGCCACTTATCTCCATCTAGTTCCGAGGTTAGAATGCTTGCGATTTTATCTACACTCCCCGTCTTCGTCTGCATAGCACTGAGCTACCTACATTGTCAAGGATTTGACTTTACCTTAACTATGTGTAGGCCCTACCAAGAGGACAATATGGGAGATTTCTGACATATTTCATATGATCGAATCAGGTATTTTTATTTGCAAATATTCGGTATTGATGACTATACTATGTAAGTACGTATATTGTATGACGAAGGTAAAGGTGTTTAGGTGTGCCTGGAACAGGATCAATTAAGCTTTTCAACTATTCTTATAACTTTATGAATTTAGTATCATTTTCAATTTGTCATCTCTCTTCAAGTTTCCAGGAAGCCTGATGATTCGGCAACTTCTCCGCCAAGCTGTTCAGGCGGGTGAGCCTAAGTAATTCACGCAGGCGTTTTCTCAGTTATAGAATGGCATTTTTAATAACAGAAAGTTTCTGTGCGGAAGCAGGAACTGAAAAATATTTTAAACCATGTGTCCATGTTAAAGAGTAGGGCTGATGCATAATTATCGTAATTGTAAACGTCAGGCTTATAGACATGTCATTTCACACGTACTCTGAAAGATGGAAGCCATAAATTCCTGTAAAAAAATGGTAGCCACCGACAAGGTTACTTGGTGTCGCAACCCAGCGGTGAAGAGTGCAAAATATGGAGTTCCTCTTCTCGTCTCTCTTATAATCATTGTAGGTTTTAGCTACATGATAAGGACAAACCGATGACTTTCGTGTTTTGGCTGCATTTCAAAAACGCCTAATTTTTCGTCACTTTAGTCGGTCTGTTCGCAAGTAACAGCATCCAAATTACAGGACTGATTTTGACAAAACTCGGTACGATATTCAATTTTGCCATTGGCTTTACTGGTTCTTCTTAAGAATTGCTTAACCTAACGGAATAACCGGGATTCAAACCCACCGCTACAAGAACCTGAACGTTCAGTGAAGACACGTGACAAAACACGAACCTTAAGAAAGGGATGCCCATTCCGCAGGCGGCCGTGTTATTTTTTGAGGTCCAAGCACTTTTCTCTAATAGCTACTGTATGATAAACGGCGTATCCGAAAGAACGCTTGGATGCTGTGGTCCAGTGGTCCCCAACGCGTTGCCCGCCAAGATCTCATAAACTCACAAATGTGCCCGTAGGCACAAAAAGGTTGGAGACCACTGATTCACAAAATATAATTTCGAAATTTCAGCGAAACGAGTATCACGTAATTTAATCTAATCCAACACATACTGAACTGACCTGCCCTAAACTAACCTAACATAAACTAACATTCAATTGAATAAAAATTTACTTGGATATTATCCATCGTCTAGTAAATATAAAATGTAAAAACGTAAAAACGTAAAACGACGTTTCGGAAATGGGACTCTATCTCCGTCTTCAGGTTCCTACACAGTTGGGCCCACTAGATAGAGCTAATCCCTATCTCCGAAACGTCGTTTCACGTTTTTACGTTTTATATTTACTAGACGATGGATAATATCCAAGTAAATTTTTATTCAATTGACTCTTCACCATCGTCAAGAAGTTTTAGATTTGATAAACTAACATTACTTAACCAAAAGCAAAATAACCTAATTGAATAAAAATTTCCGTGGATATTATCCATCGTCTAGTAAATATAAAACGTGCACACATGGCACTACTTGCCAATCCTATCAGCCAGCCTAGTTTGGATTTATCTCCTATTTGGATTCCTGTCATCTCTGAAGAAGTCCAAGTTGTGCATCGAGTTTCGAATTAATGTTCATGTGTATTTATTCCCAATTTTTGTGAGTTTCTGTTTTTTTGGCTTTATCGTGTTTAATGAATTTTATTTCTCCTATTTATTCTTTCACGTCCCACGGATGGATGGTGTGGTGATGTCTTTTTAATCCGGGACTTTCACTTTTTTATTTTGTCCGGAGATAAGGATTAGCTCTATCTAGTGGGCCCAACTGTGTAGGAACCTGAAGACGGAAATAGAGTCCCATCTCCGAAACGTAGTTTTACGTTTTATATTTACTAGACGATGGATAATATCCCAGGAAAGTTTTATTCAATTGACTCTTCACCATCGTCATGAAGTTTTAGATTTGATATAAAATAACCTAGCTTGAATCAACCTAAACCAAACTAACATAACCTCACACAACCTAACCTAACCTAACCGAAACAATGCTAACTTAACCTAACGCAACCTAACTTAATCCAACGTAATATAACCTAAATCACGGCGCCACATCAACGTCAGAAACATTACTGAAGGCCTTGCAACATGAATGGTCAGGACGTTAGTAAATCGACAAGCGTCGCGACGCCGAACATCACGATGACCTTGAGAGACGCCAAATGTACCGCGGATATGTCTTTTGATAAAACTGGAGAAATACCAGAGAACCGATTGTGAGCGTGGCGACGCCCGAAATCTCACCGCCACCACAAGCACGCAGAAAAGTTACTCAGACCTTCAAAATACGATTAACGGCGAAAATAGACGCCCGGCGTCGCGACGCCAGCAAGTAAACGAAAATTTACAGCACAGAAGATTCAAAATAAACCCTGAACACTAAAATTGAAAAACGACGCCATTCGTGGCGACACCTATAGTATCGTCATCAGCAGACGGTAGAAAAAGGCATACATATTTGCTAAAACGTTGGGCAAAATACTCGAAATTCGACGCCAAAGTTAGCTACGATTTGGAAGGACGAAATTCTATCAAAAAAGGCGCCACATTCTAACCTGAACCAACCAAACATAAACTTACCTTACGTAACCAAACCCAACCTAACTAAACCTAACCCAACCATACCTAAACAAACTTAACATAACAAAACCAAAATTAACCTCACCTAACCTAACCTAACTCAACCTAACCTAACCTAACCTAACCTAACCTAACCTAACCTAGCCTTGCCCAACCTAACCCAAACTAACCTAACCTTCATCACGGTTCCAAACCAACATCAGAAAGATGGCTGTAAATCTAGCAACATTGGTCAGGAAGATAGTGAATCGACGCGAAGCGTCGCGACGCCGAACATCACGATGATCTCGACAGACGCAAAATGTACCGCGAATATATATCCTGATCAAACTGGAGACATACCAGAAACCGACGTCGAGCGTCGCGACGCCCGCCATCTCGACGCCAACACAAGTACGCAGGAAAGTTACTCAGACCGATAGAATAATTTTCGTATAGACTTTAGCAAAAAGAAGCCCGGCGTCGCGACGCCTCACATCGCGACGCCTTCAAATAACCGAAAATTTTTAGTACAGAATTTCAAAAATGACCTTGAACACTAATGTTGAAAACCGACGCCATTCTAGGCAACGCCTATAGTGTCGTCATCAACAGACGCCAGTAAAAGGCATACATCTTTGGTACAACCTTCGGAACAATACTCAAAAAACGACGCCAAAGTTAGCGACTCTATTGAAGGACGAAATCTTACCAAAGACGGCGCATCAACCTAACCTTAACCAACCTTACATAACCTAACCCAACGTAACTCAACCTAACCTAACCTAACCTATCATAACCTAACCGAACCTAACCTAACCTAACTTCACCCAAACTAACCTAACATTAATCACTGCGCCATACAAACATCAGAAAAATGGCTGTAAATCTTGCAACATCACTGGTCAGGAAGTTAGTGAATCGACGCGAAGCGTCGCGACGCCGAACATCACGATGCCCTTGAGAGACGCCAAATGTACCGCGAATATATATCCTGATCAAACTGGAGACATACCAGAAAACGACGCCGAGCGTCGCGACGCCCGCCGTCTCGACGCAATCACAAGTACGAAGGAAAGTTACCCTGACGGATAGAATAACTTTCGGAGATACTTTATAAAATCGACGCCCGGCGTCGCGACGCCTACAATCGCGACGCCCGCAAATAACGGGAAATTTATAGTACAGAATTTCAAAAATGACAATGAACACTAATGTTGGAAACCGACGCCATTCGTCGCGACGCCTATAGTGTCGTCTTCAACAGACGCCAGAAAAAGGCGTACATCTTTGGTACAACGTTCGGAACAATACTCGAAAATTGACGTCAAAGTTAGCGACGCTATTGAAGGACGAAATCTTACCAAAGACGCGCAACAACCTAACCTGAACCAACCTTACATAACCTAACCTAACCTATATAACATAACATAACCTAACCTAACCTAACCCAAATAACCTAACCTAACCTAACACAACCTAACCCAACCCAACCTAACCTAACAAAACCCAAAATAACCTAACCTAACGTAACCTAACAAAACCAAACCTAAAATAACGTAACCTAACGCAACCTAACCTAACCTAACCTAACGTAACCAAAACTAACCTAAACTTCATCACGGCGCTATAATAACATCAGAAATTTGACTGGAAATCTTGCAACATCACTGGTCAGGAAGTTAGTGAATCGACGTGAAGCGTCGCGACGCCGAACATCACGATCCCCTCGAGAGACGCCAAATGTACCGCGAATATATATCCTGATCAAACTAGAAACATACCAGAAACCGACGCCGAGCGTCGCGACGCCCGCCATTTCGAAGCCACCACAAGTACGCAGGAAAGTTACTCAGACCGATAGAATAACTTTCGGAGAAACTTTAGAAAATCGACGCCAGGCGTATCGACGCCTAACATCGGGACGCCCGCAAATAACGGAAAATTTATAGTACAGAAAATTTAAAAATGACAATGAACACTAACGTTGGAAACCGACGCCATTCGTCGCGACGCCTATAGTGTCATCAACAGACGCCAGAAAAAGGCATACATCTTTGGTACAACGTTCGGAACAATACTCGAAAACCGACGCCAAAGTTAGCGACGCTATTGAAGGATGAAATCTTACCAAAGATGGCGCATCAACCTAACCTGAACCAACCTTACATAACCGAACCTAATCTAACTCAACCTAACCTGAGTTCAGGTATAGGCCACGGCCATATGGATTACATGACCAAATCGACCGAATAGATTCCTAGGTACGGGTCTTGAAATAATCACAAGGTCATATATTCTCACGATTATTTCTGTCAACCCTTAAATACCTGGTCGATCATACTCATGTCAGAATGAGGTCACGTATTGGTCAAGGTCATATGGAATCTACGACATAATTGGTCCAATAGTTTCCTAGATACAAGTCTTGAAAAATTCCCAAGGTCATATATTCTCACGATTATTTCTGCCTCACGTTAAACACCTGGTCGACAAAACTCATGTCAGAATGAGATCACGTATAGGTCAACGTCATATGGAATCTAATGCAGAATCGGTTCAATAGTTTTCTAGATACAGGTCTTGAGAAATTCCCAAGGTCATATATTCTCACGATTATTTCTGACAAACGTTGAACACCTGGTCAACCATACTCATGTTACACTGAGATCAGGTATTTGTCTAGGCGATATGGATGCCACGACAAAATCGGCCAAACAGTTTCCTAGATACGGGTCTTGAAATATTCTCAAGGTCATATATTCTCACGATTATTTCTGACAAACGTTGAACACCTGGTCAACCATACTCATGTCAGAATGAGGTCACGTATTGGTAAAAGGCACATGGCATCTACGACAAAATCGGTCAAATAGTTTCGTAGATAAAGGTCATGAGAAATTCCCAAGGTCATATCTTCTCACGATTATTTCTGACAAACGTTAAACACCTGGTCGACCATACTCATGTCACAATGCGATCAAATATTTCTCAAGGTCATATGGATGCCACGACAAAATCGGCCCAATAGTTTCCTAGATACAGGTCTTGAAGTATTCTCAAGGTCATATCTTCTCACGATTATTTCTGCAAAACGTTAATCACCTGGTCGACCATACTCATGTCACAAGAAGTTCAGGTATTGTTCAAGGTCATATGGATGCCACGACAAAATCGGCCCAATAGTTTCCTAGATACGGGTCTTGAAATATTCTCAAGGTCATATCTTCTCACGATTATTTCTGCGAAACCTTGGATACCTGGTCGACCATACTCATGTCAGATTGAGGTCACGTATAGGTCAAGCTCATATGGAATCTACGACAAAATCGGTTCAATAGTTTCCTAGATACAGGTCTTGAGAAATTCCCAAGGTCATATCTTCTCACGATTATTTCTGCCAAACGTTAAACACCTGGTTGACCATACTCATGTCACACTGAGTTCAGATATTGATCAAGGCCATATGGTTACCACGACAAAATCGGCCTAATAGATTCCTAGATACGGGTCTTGAAATATTCTCAAGGTCATATCTTCTCACGATTATTTCTGCGAAACATTAAATACCTGGTCGCCCATACTCATGTCAGAATGACGTCACGTATAGGTGAAGGTCATATGGAATCTACGACAAAATCGGTCCAATAGTTTCCTAGATTCAGGTCTTGAGAAATTACCAAGGTCATATCTTCTCACGATTATTTCTGCCAAACGTTAAACACAAGGTCGACCATACTCATGTCACACTGAGTTCAGGTATTGGTCAAGGCCATATGGATGCCACGACAAAATCGGTCCAATAGTTTCGTAGATACAGGTCCATATTACCTTGACCTATACGTGACCTCATTCTGACATGAGTATGGTCGACCAGGTGTTTAACGTTTGGCAGAAATAATCGTGAGAAGATATGACCTTGGTAATTTCTCAAGACCTGTATCTAGGAAACTATTTGCCGATTTTGTCGTAGATTCCATATGACCTTGACCTATACCTGACCTCATTGTGACATGAGTATGGTCGACCAGGTTTTTAAGGTTTGGCAGAAATAATCGTGAGAATATATGACCTTGAGAATTTTTTTTAAAGACCCGTGTCTAGGAAACTATTTGACCGATTTTGTCGTGGCTTCCATATGACCCTGACCTATAATGACCTCATTTTGACATGAGTATGGTCAATCAAGTATTTAAGGTTTGCAGAAATAAGCGTGAAACTTTTGACCTTGAGAATTTTAAAGACCTTAAGCTGGTAAACTATTGGGGCGATCTTGTCTTGACTTTGTCATGACCTTGGCCTAATAGTGACATCAATGTGACAAGAGAATAATCACTCTGATAACTACGGCTATGATGATGTGAGGGCGAAGCAACAGCGCTTTGCTTTGTAAGCAGTGGGGTATTGATTTACATACCCCATGCAACCCCTAAATATGCCGTAGCTAATATCTACAGGGTAAAACTGAACACATTCAATTCATAAAAACTGAATTGAATTCGCAACTGTAATAAAAAGTATAAAAAGTGGAGTATCACTTAAGTAAGAATATCTTACTGAGGGCAGGTGTTTTTTAGTGGACGAATCGATAGACAGAAACAATAATTAATAAAAATCGATTAAAATAGTCTCCCACAGGACCTTTATCTTATCTACATTGTATGTATCAGCCAAAATTGGTCCATCTACGGGAGTTTAAACTTAAGTTTAAAGAAGCCATTTGTATAATCTGTTGTTTATATACAGTACTTACCGTGGCATGCAGACTTACTGGATAATACAAGTTCACACAACAGGCTTCTTCACTCTTAAGTAGAGAACCTAAAGAAGGCCCAAATGCGCTGAAAGATACAGCGTAGATAAAATAAAATAAAAATTATGCAGACAAAACTATAGTGGGTCATTCCGAAACACAATTCGCTTTGTCATAAACCTGTCATTTTACAGAGTTACACAACTAACAATTCACATTAAAATTATCATATTCAGAACTAAATACCTTATGTCGTTCCCAGAATTGGATCAACCCAGGGAAGCACGCGAAGACAAGTTATCTAAGTTCTACAGAAATGCATGAAAGTCTATTATATTAAAACGGACCTCAAACGAGCAGTAAGGTCTATGTGCTACGTCCAACTGGCTTATTGTATGCTCCGATGGTGACACTAGTGAATACGATAATGGATATTATAGTTGCATAACAGGCGGGAATTTTGTTGAATAACTACGAGATTTTTTTTTTTTAGTGTTCTGTCTGACGACAGGTCCATATGAACAGGATCCTTCCATCCTTTTTTCGGACTGGGACCTGTTCATATACGTTCTTGGCAGATGATCCAGAAGTGGTTTGCCATTGCCTTCTTCTGTGTGTGAATGGAGTAATTGTTGGGATGCCACGGAGAAACCGGGGAAGCCCCCGGAGAAAAACTCCGTGTTGCCTAGACCACGGCCTTGCCCAACACAAGTTATAAATTCGGGCACAGCCGGGAATCGAACCCGAGCCAGCGTTCTAACCGCTAGACCACCGTGGCTAGAAGAATAAATATTGCACAGTAAGAGAACTGGAGATAGTTACGTGAGACAGCGGATTGCAGAAACTCATTGTTAGGTTGTCAGTCTTCTCTTTAGAGAATTACACTTGACAAATGATTGAATTTTTGGCAGCGCATTTCCCTGTGAACAGTTGTTCATCTTAATGAAGAACGGCAAATCAAGATCAGGACTCGTCTCACTAATGGGCATATGGAGGGACGCGTGCGAATGACAGAAACAGAACTGAAAATAGACCTGATCACTCAAAAAGGGCACCACCGTGTGTCTCATTAATGACTGGCCTTGTTAAAACAAAACTGAGTAATGTTGCAATAGTTGGCCTAAATTTGTAGGACTCTCAGTATAATAATATAGAGTCTTGACGAATTGGTTCCATTCATAAACACGCAGCCTAGATTTCGATAAGAAGGGGTAAATATTGTCCCAGTTATGGAAGAGGTTCAGAAACTCTGCCTTATTATGACATCGGCGATTAAAACATTCTTCCAAATAGTCTTTCATTAATCCGTCATCTGGAATAACTGTGGCAGCATAATTGAGTTTCATTCGGTTGTGAAATCAAGGTCTTTGGTTTATGGCTAGATCACTGAATAAAAATCCGCTATTGAAATTTTCATCTGAGACAGCAAAATTTTAAAATTACGTCTTGGAAGTCACTTGCTGGGAATTGAAAAGTTGAAGAAAATGAATATTAGAATTGATTGAACTCTTCAAAGTACGTTGTTATAATAATATTAAAAATAACTTGATCACGATATAGTTTAAATTATACAATGTTTAGTATAAAATATCGAAACCTCGTATTATTTTTATTCACACTGTTGGTGTTTAGACTGCTTTTTAATAACAGTTACATATACGGATAAATGTTTTTTTACATTCACATTTCAACTACGAGAGACCATCAAGGCGTTTGGTTGCCTCACGTGCACTAAATAGTCTGTTATGAAAATGGTTATTGTGAGAACTCTGGCGTTTTATACCTATTGTAGTTGCATGTGGCATCCTGGCAGTGGCCATCTGTGGTCAGTTTTCGTCTGTGCAGCAGCGTGAGACGTGATAGGGTTAATAAAAGTATTCCTGGTAGCTTAGCGCATTCTTAAGATAGTGTAATTGCGTCATATTGTGAATATTCTAACAATTATTTATTTTAATCCGTCTTATCACAATATTTTAAAATTTCTTATAATTAAGATAATAAAATATCATTGATGTTCCATATCGATTGATCGATTTACATTT
>NW_019059862.1:856876-920285 GCF_000696155.1 Zootermopsis nevadensis | reverse complement strand
CGATCTACGCTTGGTTCCCTTAAGAGGTCGCTTCCCTTCTGGTTTTCAGAACAAACGTTTGTAGCATTTATTAAGAAACTCCATAAAATTAATTTAAATTTAGTGATTAACAATTTTAAACCAAATGGTAATTATGTGTACCATCTGCTTTAACAATCAGTAGCATTGCATATTGTGTAAATGAGTTAAATACACTCTTAAAAATGCATTCTTACCACAGATATAACATTGCGATAAAGTGATAACACAACGTTCGCTTCTTTTGATTAAACGCAAAATTACGTTTTTAGATAGCAAGAGTAATCTGAAACTGGTGGCTTACGACCATGTTAGAATTCTACCAGAGTATTTTAAGAGCAAAGGCCCTGAACTGCTATTGCATCATTGCAGGACAAAATACGTATTATGTCGATGAGGTGGAGGTCTTGTTGAACGTTCAGCAAGAAATAGATCGTCTGCATTCCAGACAAAAACACGACGTACGAGATAATCGATGTCGAGTATAAGGACGAAATTTTCATCGAAACTATAAGCCATAAAGGAAAATTGCTTCGGACGAAATAGGATTTTCAAGATAGGTGTCTGCTATGAGATCAGTTCGATGTTGCAGCGTGTGGACTCAGATCTTCATTATAAAATTCCTTTCTGTGGGGAAGATTTTCTTAGGAGTTATTTCTGTAAAGGAAGTTGGGATAGTAACATTAGGTTTACTATGGATTAAGCTTTGCCATATTCGGATTAATGCAATTATTTCATGCGTATTGTATTTTTACATAATAAGGGCTGGACAAAGAGGCCTCAACAGGGAGGCCCCTCAAGATATTTCTTTTATATCATGGTTTAGAAGGCTAATTACATTTCTCATATGAGTTCGTCCCTAGTCCTGTCCTCAGCAAGATGAAGCCAATCTGTATCCTATTTCTTTAAGATCAGCTTTGACATCTCCTGTATCTCGACTTCCTTATGATCCATTCCGTACAGGATTTACTATTGAAATTTTGTATGCATTTCACATCTCTACCTTACGTGCTACATCACTTAGACTGTTCTTACCTATTAGAAGCTTGCAGTGTTCCACAATTGTGTTTTTATTAATAGAACTGTTAAACATCTTCTTGAGCATAAAACATTCTTAAACCTAGTGTTATCCAAAGCCTCGATTTTTTCGTTGTTTGCCCATTTAACGATATATTTATAACATAATTTATTATAACTGCGGCGCCGAAAGGAAGAACAGCGGTGAGTTTTGAATTGAAAAAGAAATCTAAGGAAGATGTCGCAGTTTATTTAACGTATTAAAGAATTTCTCTTGATGGAATGAGAAAAAGAATTTTACGTCTACCAGAGGCATGAGTAGGCCTCCTCGTTAAAGAAACTAGGCTTTAAAAAACGGGGTTCCCAGAATTTCGAACTGTCTTGTAAGGCTGTTCGGGAGATCGTAGTATTTAGAAGATAGATCGACCTTTAGATCCGACAAAAAAAACATAGAAAAAAGATGTACAGAGTAGGGTTATTATTATATTATTAATTGAAAGTTTAGTATTAAATTTGATCTGATTGCAATTTATTGAATGTTATTTTAATGACTGCAGTGAAGTTGCGTGTTGTTAGCAAATTCTCAGACGCCAGTTTCATGGTCAGGAAGGCTGTGCGTGCTGGTCCGTGTAGAACACTGTCCTTTCCAACCGCAGACTCACTAGAGTGGCACTGCGTTCAGACGTTAGCTATGGATGGACTCTTCCGTCCGGTGTCCACGACTGACGAGAGTTGCGAGCAGAAAAGATTTCTCACGATGATGGCAGCACTGTTAGGACTCAAGAGTTTGTAACAGTGACTGATGCACTACACAGCAATCACATCTGGAATTTTCCATTGTTTGAGGAATGTGATATACACGACGTTTCGGGCATTGGCCCTAGTACTTTATTCGTGTATTCAGTAGTTGTAGGAATTTAATTCTATACTTTTATACCTACCATTAGGCTACTGAATATTAGAAGATAATTATTTTAATTAATATTTCAATTATTACTTTAGAGTGTGCAGTGTTAAGGAGCTTAGCACTCTACCGATTCCACACTGAATAGAGGCATACATTATTTTATTTGTATTTCGTCAAATATTCACCGTATCGAAACAATGACGAATATGAAATTTGCAGATTTCAGTGAGGACTTTAGTTTACTTTATATTACAATCTGTAATACGACGAGCCTTTTTTTGGGAAAATGTATAAACGTCCATTTGAGCTTCATGTAATTGGGGGGGGGGGTTTACATTGGAACGATTGAAACAAAAGCATATGCGCCCCAAAACTTTAGTCGCAGATCCCAAATTGGTCTACTAATTTAACTGTAATCCAATTATTTCGTTCGGAGATAAATCACACGAAACGATAAAAACACATTTCCTATATAACACGTTCATTTCTTGTAGACCTATTATCTGCACACAATAAACAATAATTATAAGTTTTGCCTTGTTTGATATTAAATTTAGTTACATCGTTACCTCAAAAGGAAGGAGGAGATTCTAAATGATGTTCCTGTACCGACATTAGTATATGCACGACGGTCTGAAAACCACTGACCGACAGAATGTTGACCTAGGACACCACATCTGTAGTGAAGTGAAGTTCTGCACGTCATAAAGACATTAGGCTTGGCTTTGTGAGGCAGTCAGAACACTTTCACGATTACATGAGATTGCTCAACTGCTACAGCCCTATAAACATCAAGGAACTCGCTTTGATGGCAATTGGTATTAATGTGGGCTCCGAAAACAGATGGAGACTGTGTGTAAGATTAACCACTCTGTCAAACAGCTCACAGATTTGCTACATATCGGTATTCGTGGAGATTAGTGCGGTATCGGATTCATTGCAAGTCCTTACAGATCATTTTAGGTTGTTTCGAGATCGTAAAAGATAAACTGAAAACTAAGTTGTTTTTTTTAGTGTTCTGTGTGACGACAGGTCCATATGAACAGGATCCTTCCATCCTTTTCTCGGACTGGGACCTGTTCATATACGTTCTTGGCAGATGATCCAGAAGTGGTTTGCCATTGCCTTCTTCTGTGTGTGAATGGAGTAATTGTTGGGATGCCACGGAGAAACCGGGGAAGCCCCCGGAGGAAAACTCCGTGTTGCCTAGACCACGGCCTTGCCCAACACAAGTTATAAATTCGGGCACCGCCGGGAATCGAACCCGAGACCCCAGGATTACAAGGTATCCGGATTAAAAAAGAATTACGATTGAGCATAAATTTGCACATGTTTCTAAATAAACTAAGAAAACAGAGAAAATAATGATAAAAGATAAAGATAACGCAAATGAGCGAGTAACAATGAAACAAAGCACAGTAAGACAATATAGCATTTATGGTTACTGGCTTCGGTTATCAGGAATACAACGCATTGCCAATAAACTGTGAACACTTCGCCGGCAGCACCGTACACCTCTCCCCCGCAACCACCCCTGCCCCTTACCACTAGCTCGTTCTAGTATTATGTCCATTATATCTCGAGTCTCTTTCAATGTAACTGTATTTCAGACTGATTTTCACCTTTTACTACATATTGTAACACCGTTATGAAAACCGGGCCATTCACTGTTCATTTAACACGCAGTATTTATTTTGTACTCGCGACGTTTACAGCTGGAATTAAACTACTACATCAGGATATTTGCCTTTCTGCGTCTATCACCTGATAGCTCTGTGTAAATGTACTCTACTGGGGAAGGGCATCTTGAAACTACAAGCACTATAGCTTCAGCTGCAGCTTATGAAATGATACGCCACTCGATAGCAGAGTTGCCCAAGTCCGACTCTGGATAACGTAAATATACTTATACGCAATACAAAGTTTCTTCTTCAGAAGAGAGGAACTTGAAGAAGGGAGCAAACAAACCGCCATGAATAATTAATTAAACCTGACTCTCTGCATACACGAGTTCAGAATCAACATCTGTAAAAGGACGCAGTGTAACCCTCAAAAGAGCCCACATCGCGTCTTCTTCTTCTTCTTCTTCTTTCCAGAAAAGAACGCCATTGTGACTCCAGATTGGACACAATTTCGTTTAAAACTTTTCAGACACATATAGTATACTCACTTTCAGTCTTTCACCTCTGTACTTACTTTTTTCATTTAGAGTATAATTCCAAAATTCTGTTACGCGAAGGGCTGTCAGCTGTTAGTAATGGCGTAGACTTCTAACACAATTGTAAATTCCGAAGCAGATTCTATTCTGATGTAAATCCTTCAAATGTAGCTCCTAATGTAATTATCACAATAAAATTTAAATAAAATGGAAAGAAGAAATTAACCCGCTGGCTAACTAGAGTTGAGTAATATAATTATTTAAAGTCCCCACAATTAACCGATGGCCATATTATCATTTAGAAATAAGAAGACCTTCAGAAATAACTTTCAAAGTAGGAAACATTCGTCAATATTTTAACACCCAAAAACTTTACAAGAAACTAATAAGCTTGAAGGAAAAGTGTCCTGTGAGACAGAAAATAATCAGCATACATGTAATAACAGAGGTATTTTATTATTTAACTTTTGGAAATGCCATATTTTTTAAACATGGAACTGTGATATAAAACGTTAAATAATTAGAAATCAAGGAAAATAGTTAGCAATAAGTAAAAGATTAAGGCAACAAGTAAGAAAAAAATATAATGTGTATATTTTATAAATAAAAACAATTTATCACGGCTTAATACGGGCATGAATATTTTGCTAAGAAGTAAAAATCTGTTAAAATACTTCAATCAGAGTAAATACAAATTCTAATAGGCCTAATATTTATATTACAAAGATTAAAAACAAAGAAAATACACAAAACGAAAAGATTTTATTCGAAAAATATGAAAACAGGCAAATACAGGTAAGTAATATTTTTTAATGGGCAACAGACTCCCAAAACCAAATTTGCAAGGCAGTTTTCCGTGACCCCTTACAGCTACAAAAGCACTGTTAGGCCTATAATTCTCTGTGAAGGCCCAGCAACTAGCTGACGAACCAAATCCGTGCAGCGGAGTCCGTCGTAAGAAGTTGATACCCGCTCAGATGGTCAAAGAATTCATATACTTTCTTGGAACACGAAAGTTCATCGCCGTGTTTACAACAGTCAATGCCGGTTCCTATTCTGAGCCTAATGAATCCAATTGACACCATCCTACGTTTTTCCCAAGGTCTATTTTAATATCATCTCCCATCTATGCCTAGATCATCCAAGGTCTCTTTTGAGGTTTTCACACCCCACCTCCAGCATGCCGTGTTTTTTTACTGGTCATGCTAAGAAGTTTTTAAGTTTCATTTCAAAATAGCCTACACTGCAGGAAACTTCTCCGACAGAGTAGTTGTGCGTGCTGACTACACTGTAAGTTGCAGGCGAACTGGTAATTTCCTGGCAGGAGATAGTACGCTACAACATTTACGTAATATAGGCCGGCCGATTGTTTTCACGGACTATAAGGGTAAGCTATATTAAATCGATTTTCTTTCCTTCCAGACAGATTTTCTTGTCTCCCTCCATGCACATTTAGTTTGTCTACATTAAAAAGAACAGTGTTATTCATGTCTTCCTTTTCTTGCCTACTTCCTAAACCACTATCTCTTTTCCTATTCTCCTAGACACGGCGTATTTTTCAATTTCATGTTCCAAATCCATGAATAAGGCGTTCCATTTTACATCCATTGTTCCTTCTACTTTGCATGATGTCTTGTGAACTTTCTCTTTCTATGACTTCATTTTCCCTGTACATTATTCTTCGACTTGAGTCTTCATTTCTCGTATGCTTTTCAATTTGATTTCCTTTGGATTCCATTCGTACGTCGTTTATATATAGCTGTATACAAACGTATAAGGGGACTTCCAGTAAAAACATTCCTTCTTTTTACCGTTCCCCTTACAGTATTGTTGAAGATCGTGTTCAGTTCTTTACAATAATGTGCCGCGTGATTGGTATTTTCATAATACGTTTCTACAGCGATATAATTCACTTCCCAAACACAAAGTCGAATTCTTTATCGAAAAGAATTTTACGTCTTTAAAACATGTCAGAAGAAAGAGATCAGTCTCTTTTCTTAATGCTTCATGAAGCGACTTCTTCCAAGACAAGAAAATCTGGAAGACGCCTTCCTGTTCGGAACACACGTGTTTCTTAAATAATGGCTTTCTCGCTTAGATACTCCATTGCTCTTAATATTCACGTATTGCGGACTAGCAATCTTGGTCCTGGTTAATTTCTTAACATAATGACTAAAACAACTGTATTTATTACGATGATATAATATGACCATGTTCTATTATTTACCGTCGTGGCGTCGCATAGTTACTGCTTGATGAACTAAAGGGTTGCCAAGCAACGATATAGCAGTGGACATGGATCGCTCATTAATATGCATTAAACAGTTGCCAGTCACGGTAATACGAATCAAAATTAACTTCCATGGGCAACGCATATTTGTAGCCCCTACTCCAATACCGCATATACCCAAAATGCTTTCAAGAGTGATCGAGGTATTACATGAATGCAGACGGATATAACCTCCCCATCATGCGTCCATTTCATACATGCATGTGTAAATAACACTGTGATATGAAATACATCAAGCAGCCGCTCCGCCAACAGTTCATAATTTTTATTTAAATTCAATATTACCGGTGTGCTGAAACAAACTAATTTAAAACTTTATTTCGTACTTCTGTTATGAGTTAGATAAAGCCTTTATCTCCGAATATTTTTATGAAATTGTAGAAATAAAATTATTACTGGACTCTCTTCAAAACCTTCCCTAAAAGATCCACATTACTAAAATGATGTATAGTTATTTCTCGCCTAATAACGCTTCGTTTTACGTTCTGCGGACGGCACAATAAATGCATAGTGAAACACTTTGTCCTATCAGAAGCCAGTGAAATCAGCCCACTTTCAAATATAGGTCATTCATGTTGCTGTGGTTATCATCAAATGAGTTCTGTAATAGGTCCCACTGAAATACGATCAAGCTAGTTGATTGCTAACGCTGGTCTTGTAATCCTGGGGTCTCGGGTTCGATTCCCGGCGGTGCCCGAATTTATAACTTGTGTTGGGCAAGGCCGTGGTCTAGGCAACACGGAGTTTTCCTCCGTGGCATCCCAACAATTACTCCATTCACACACAGAAGAAGGCAATGGCAAACCACTTCTGGTTCATCTGCCAAGAACGTATATGAACAGGTCCCAGTCCGAGAAAAGGATCGAAGGATCCTGTTCATATGGACCCGTCGTCAGACAGAACACTAAATAAATAATAATAAATAAACGCTTCGTTAAATACGTTAAACGCCATTTCCAAATTCAGTAACAGACTTCCACTCTCCTTACTCTGCCTCTTATCTTATCCTCGAAGACAAATTAACGATGAATAACAGTCATTCTTACGAATGCCACGAAAGGTCTCGGTCTTATTTATACACCTCATCACGACCTGCACAAGAACATGACACCTGAGACTCGGAATCACAAGAATATCTGCGAGGCAATGCATTAAAATGACACGTGGGGGCGATTAAATCACTCTGTATGAGATGGAGGGGACGTGTAGAATGCATGGAAACATGAGAAGTAGGCTTACTTTAACTGGGAAACCCAGGAGAGTAGACACTCTAAGAAAACTATGAATAGAAAGGACAGGGGGCATTTATATTAAAATGGACCTTAGAGTCACGAGATGCGAGGTTGTGAAATGGTTCAGGATAGGGTCAGATGATGGACTTTGATGAATACGGTGGAATTTTTAAGTGTGGACCTCTCAATTGATCTTTTGTATTCAGATTTTCAGATAAAATTTAAAAATCCATTCTTCATCTCTCCTGAACATGCTACATTCCCACCATATCGTTCTTAATTCCCCTGGATTAGTTCTAACTTAGTAAACATTAGTTAGGATATATATACGAACTAACTATGAGAACGCCACTTGCAATTACCATATCAAAATGAACTAATCGCATGCACGAGTTAGACATTATGTGTGCAACAAGTTAATTTGAACAGTGCATGGAGCGACGATCACCAACAGTTGCTATCGTCACCGCGTTCAGTGTTGCTGAATGATGACGCACATATTTCGTACACAATTAGTCCATTCGCTCATTCACAGAGCATAAACTAAATGACAGCTCGAGGGATGTTTCACAGATTCACAAGTATCACCGCTAGATCTTGTGTTAATCATTTCAATGACAGGTTGACTAACTGCCTTGTTAAATCTAAGTAAATAAGACGCTTTGAGATATTTCAAGATAAATCTATCACACGTTTATCAAAAATTGCTTAGAAGACCATATTATAGTGAAGACAGATATTTGAAATAACACTAACTAAGAAATTAGCTGACAAATAAGCTAAGAAAATAACAAACAGCAAACAAAATAAATGTTTGAATAACAAACAAAATAAGTAAGAAACAATGTAAATAGGACGTTAACAAATAGACACGAGCTAACAAATTAGGTGACTCAGAAACGAATCAAAGTAACAAACAAGCAAACTCACAAGGCGATCAGTAAATAACAGAAACGCGATCTGAGGTTTTAACGGCAGTGTCAATACTTTATTCCGACCCTGAAGATGGACGCGGTGCGTTTCTACGGAAAGCCGACAACTGCCTACAAGCCTGAACGGCATCACAAACCAGGAGGCTACAACCCACAAGTGATAAGCTGGCTCACAATCTGATCACACCATTAACATCAGACTGACTTACAAGATATCTAAATAATTAAATAAATTATAAACAATCAAACTGAATAACAAACAAAACAACAATCAGGCAAGCAATTGAATAATAAACTGAATAACTGGGCCTAACTGATTGAATGAATAACAAACTTAACGAGACAAACTTTTTCGCCATTATAGCTGTACTTCATGGAGTAGGGAAACACGTTTTATGCAAATGCGGTATTTGCTGTTTTTCACTTCGTACTCTGCAAAAAAAGCCCCCCCCCCTCAAAAAAACAGGAAGAAAACAAAAATATTTCTCAGATTAAAGATCGTGCACGGAAATACATAGCTTCAAGGAAGAGTAAAATTGGCTGGGCATGTAGCACGCATGGGAGACGACGTACGTAATTTTAGTTCCAAGGAAAGAAACCTTATTTGGCACAAAGGGAAGAATAATATTAAAATGGACCTTAATAAAATAGGATATGATGATGTAGACTGAATTAATCTGGCTCGATGCTGGGACTATTAACGATTCTTTAACGTGATAATTAATTTTCTGATTCCATAAAAGACGTATAATTTTTTGACCGGCTGAGCGACTATTAGATTTCAAGAAGGTGTCTCCTTCATGAAGTCATTTATTGTCATCAGAAAAATACAGTGAAAAATCGCTGAGAGTTCAAGAAGATAAATTACAGGTTAAAACAATATTCATAATCACTGACCAGAGATTTATTCTGTATTTTACAATGTAACAGAATGGTGGCTGTGCGCGTGTAATAGGCAAGGGCAGATGAGCTTTTTGTCCTGCATGCGACTGAACAGGAGCTCACATCTGGCACTTTCACCACTGCCGATAAGGCAGCGAAGCGCATGACCGGTAACCAATCAGTTGAACACTCACAATGAAGACCAAGAGAAGTGCTTGGCGGTTGAATAAACGCAGAAGCTAATACGAGGACTCAGGGTAATGACATGGCTAGGGCATGGATGAAGACCGAAAAACAATTAAACAGCCCTGCATCAACTAATGCAGCTCAGCTTTCTTTAAAACACATATTAACCTTGCTGGTGTGGTACAAAACTTCATAACTTGTACTATTCATCAAACCAAGGATAATGAAATGGACAGAGAGTGTAACACACATGGGAGAAGTGAGAAATGAATGCAAAATTTTTGTAGAAAATCCTAAAAGAAAGAGGAAATAATTTTAAGGAAATGATGTGTGAGGGTATGGGTTGGATTAGATCAGTGATATTCAACCTTTTTTGTTCGCGTACCCCCATATATAATTTCTCTTCAACTTTGTACCCCCAAAGGTATTGGTGTATAATTCAAGTTATACATAGTATATAATCTACATATAAAATAAATTAAATAAATTACATTAATGATTAATCAGTGTTTATCATAAAATAATATATATATTTTTTAAATTTCACGTACCCCCTAAGATGTCTTCGCGTACCCCAGGTTGAATACCACTGGGTTAGATTGACTCAAGACATTGTCCAATCGCAGGCTGTTGTCAACACAGAAATACATCTTCGTGTTCTACAAAAGACGGATAATTTTTTGACAATCTTAGCTACTATAAGCTTCTCGTGAAATACTCCGCTCCGTGCAGCTATTTATTGTCATGATAAGCTGGAATATTTTTCCTTCAGCAACGTAAACAGAAACTGCCTTTCAAGAAATACTTCTAGAAGGCTGAGTATTCATATTTATAAAAAACGAGTCTATATAGAAAGTGTTAACTCTAGAACATGCTACATTGAGCCGGATCACAGATAGTTCTAAAGAGCTTGGAACAGATAATATATAAGAGAATGAACGAGATCTATTATGCCAGGGAGAACAAAGGTTCAATTGCGTTACGTAAGTTAAAGGTTTGATTTATTAAGGTGATCCTTTGCTTTGTGACAACACACTGCTGATGGCTGTAGTCAGAATCAGTGAGATGCTTCGAACAAACTGCCTGATGTGATGAGTGATAGTGCGTCGTTGTTGCTACCAAGCACGCCACTACACCACCGTCCTGCGGTGACAACAGGCAGACAAATTAGTGCGGTTTGTTCCACGAGAAGCGACTACATTACTTGGATTTTTGTTATTTTTCATAGTAATGTAGTAGGAGGATTAATATGTCGCAGGTAGCCTATGTTAGTTCAAGGTAATATATCACCTAGCCTGGATTTGCTTACATTCTTTGCTTAAAAGTTCATGAAATTAAAGTATAATGGGAAGATATCTGTCTGCTCGTCCTCATGTAGCACCTCTGAAATTACTTGTTTGTCAACCGGGGGTCAGCGGACCCTTAACAGTCGGCAACTTGTGTCATTGGGGCCCGCAGATTAAGTAAATTTCACTTTTATATTTTACGCTGTATTGCTCTAAGTTTCAAGTTTCTTTCGTCATATTATTTAACTTCCCCACTAGAGTAAAAACATGACATCTATATCTTAATTACTCTATATTCTACTTAATCAAAATGAATAAGATAATTCTGGGTACCAGAAATGCTGAGAGAGACTGCTTACAGCAAAATGGTGCCTCTTCATAACACATAACCACTTTAACATTCACCATATCCTTACTTTAGCCAGAACGTTTAGGATGTTTTTCATGTGGCCGATGATTCTCAAAACAAATGTGAATTATTTCTGTAAAGAGAATAAAAGAATTGTGTTTTCTTAGAGGTGGTAACGGGATTTTTAGAAATTATTTGGATAAACTTCGGGCTTAATTATTATTATTATAACGTTTAATATTTGGAGATATATACATTAATAGTCCTAGGGCAAAGCTTTATGTATCACTCAAACTTAAACTCAATCCAAAATGCGCCTTTCCGTATTTCGTTGGTTTTGATGTTCATTTATTCCAACCCAGATCTACCGATGCAGATCTGAATTTGTTGTCTTAAAGTTAAACACAACTAACTGAGTCAGAAAACACGTTTCTTTGTACAGGTTTCTTGAGCTATTCACTGCAGTTGAAATTTTGTATGAAAGGACACCCCATTATTAATTTATTGTTATTCGTTCTTATAGGCTCATGAGTCACTGTGACTTTCCAGACGACTGTAAGACAAAATTGAAGAGAGTTTTCGGCGCAGTTTCAGTGCTGTGTGTTGTCCTAATGAATGTTAATTGCAAAGATTTTAACGCTTACGTACAAATAAGAGAGGAGGATATAAAGAATGTGCTACGTTCACGACAGTAAAACACATCTCGAGAAACCTGACAAACATAAAAAATGCGCTTTCGAAACATTTCTAAGACTTTTGTTGCCCGAAAGCTTGTCACAGTCCTGATCATCCGATACGTATCGTTGAATTTAAGAAAAAATATTACCCCTAAACCCAAGAATATTTACCTTTTTTTTTTGTATGAGCTGCGGTAATTAGTTTCAAAGATATTCATCAGGACTTTACTCATTATTTCTATATCAATATAAACAACAATTCCTCCTTCCCTCCTCAGGTTAGTTGCACCGTAAATTTGTTGAATTCCGACAGTTGCGAAAAGTAATTAAATATTCATTAGGTAGTTTCGCATGGTCCTACTTATAATCATTATCGCACAAGGTCAAAAACCACTTTGCAGCGTTACCATGGCAACGGTTATAATCACAGCCCAAACAAGCATGACGGATATCGTTCAATATATTGTACGGAGATTATGACTATTATTGAAGCCGAGGCAAGTGTATTGGATAATCCCGGATACTAACAACCAAAACTGCTTTCATTATTATTAGTATTATTTTGTGTGTGTTCATGACTATGTCCTCTATGGTCACTATAAATCCTACTTTTTCAGAAAACAAAGCCCTCTGATTAAGTTGGATGCAATTTTATTATTATTTATTATTATTGCATCGATTGAAGCAAGAGGCTGCGTCCATATGATGCTTTAATTGTTATTTTATCTACTGCAAACAACTCGTAGTTAGATTACACATTAGTATCGGCCTATATGGTGCGTCTGTAACGAGCCATAAAAGTTTATTTAATTAAACACAGGCACATAAAACTGTAAATTGTTGCCTGTTTCCTGGAATGTAGTAAAATGAAAGGACGGATGAGTCTGTGTTAAGCTATTACAATCTTAATTTGGGTGTATTTTTAAACAAAGTTAAGAAATTACTTCTAACTCTAATTAGTACCTAGACATTTTGTTTCATTTGTTTAATACTTATAACATTGACACACGAAAGTTAAGTCTTAAACCCTTTTACGTTTTATTGGTGTAGTAAGAATTTGAAAGGAAAGTTTGTCCCTGTCTGGAAAGTTATCTAACTACTTAAACATAAAATGTCTTTGAAATTAAACAGGCGCATCGTGCCCGAATAATATTTGTGAGATGGAAGATTTACGCATTTATTTTTTCAAGTTACTACGAGATGAATAAATTTTTATTTAATAGAGATCAAAAAAGGAGTCATAAATATGATATTAATGTGGGTTGTATTTTTCAAGTTTTGTTCGAACATTCATACACAGCGTCCTTACAAACCTAGGGCATGTATCCCGCCATCCTGCAAATTTTTACTCTCTGTTACAGAAACTGTACATTACACTCAACATTTGATGGAGTACCATTAAAGTTTTTATACTTGTTAAGTCTTCGTGTTTCTTACTCACACAAGCAGTGGCATCTGTGAGGCAAGATTGGTACTTGACATTTGTTTCTGTGAGGGCACTTTTCGTTGCGTTCGTTTGGAGGAGGATATATTCAAAATTGGAAGAGCTTTGCTGCGTGCTTGGAATGATGACTGACCCACACATCGAGTGCCTAGCAACGTGCTGGCTTCAGAGTAAGATACAAACTTGTTATACTTTTACGAGTAATAACAAACTTCTGTATAGCTCAGTGTTACGAATCTGGCTTAGAAACTAGCATATTGATAGATTAAGTGAAGACTTGTCTGCTGCTAGAAAGAAGGGAATTAAGTGTGTCTGATTCTGAAACTGATCTTAGGAAAAATACACGACGGATTCATCTGGATGAACATTCTGGTTCAATTAAAGGTGTTTCTTTGACCAGATAAACTACTATAACCTTCTACAGAAATACCCTGCTCCATAGTTTATTTTGTAATGCATATTTCTATATATTATGAGATATTATTTTATATACACAACGTTCTATTATGCTTATGTTAAGGAAAAGTTTCTCTTACTTTTATAATTTCGACGGATCACAAACGGACTCATCTGTTCTTTACCGCAAGAAACTTGCCTCGGACACATCTGAAACGACACGTGATTCATTCAGTGAATGGCTCGATACTTCTATCAAGTGTAAAGTGAAGTACAAATTCATGTCCGAAGAACCGCTGTTGTGTTCACAGAATGGACAATGATGGTACATAGTCGACAGATGCGACGATCTGATCGGGTGGCTAGATGGCAAGACCACAAGGCGACAACCTATAACCGCATGGCATACACAGATGGCACGAGTAAATTATGGGACCCTGCAACCCACTCTCTAAGTATCGCGATTTAAGCTTAGACAAGGGTAAGGCAGGAGGCGGTAGCTCAGGAATAGATCGTTACTGTGTTCCCGTAATTATCAAAGCAATGGAACGTTACCATAACGATCATATATCATCCACAGTTAGGACGAAAGAAAAACATTTACGTATAAGAAATGTGGTATACATTTCAATTTGCTACAATTAATATTTTTAAGATCCACAATTCATTTTCCACTGTCTGGTGAAGGTGATGTATTTAAAATAGAAAAGCCAGGGTAGGTTAAGATACGGCCTACTGTAATAACTGACATTTTTTTTATTATTATTTATTTAGTGTTCTGTCCGAGGACAGGTCCATATGAACAGGATCCTTCCATCATTTTCTCGGACTGGGACCTGTTCATATACGTTCTTGGCAGATGATCCAGAAGTGGTTTGCCATTGCCTTCTTCTGTGTGTGAATGGAGTAATTGTTGGGATGCCACGGAGGAAAACTCCGTGTTGCCTAGACCATGGCCTTGCCCAACACAAGTTATAAATTCGGGCACCGCCAGGAATCGAACCCGAGACTGACATTATATGTGAAGAAATATTGGCTCCAAACTGAAAACAATTGCACAGCGAAACGTAAGGATGATATCGTAAAATAGCCAAACTTCTTTTCCGAGGCCGAGTGATTGGCAATCCTGATTCGTATTCTGGAGCTCCCAGGTTCAAATCTGTGCCTAAGACCGGCTATCCTAAGGCTCTCCCTCAGTTAATTTAGGTCACGACCGCTTTTATCCAAACCATCATTCGACGCTGTATAGTCTCAATTACTGACAGCGTCCTTAAACAAACCATACATAAATTAATGTATCATCCTCCAAAGTATTTTTCAGTTTAACATACAAAAATATCCTCTAACTTCATTTGACACAACCTAACCTTACAAGTCTTTAAATAATTTATGGGTAGACACACTCGTCAAGGCTGATGAAGACCAAGAACGTTTCCCCTTAATGCAGTTTAAGCTTTATAAGTGAAAATGCCAGCGCATGCGTGCATTTTATGTAGATTCAGCTTTGTATATTACCCCTTCATATATTTTAATAAAGACCAGGAACTTGACGACAGGATCGTGTGAGTAATACCGTTACTTTTACAGTGCAATTAGAGCAAAGGAATGTTCTGTACCAGAGTTCTTCTTACCCTATTCCGGAAGAGTTAAAACGAGTCAGGTCAAAAGCACCATACAACACCTACATTTAATCTTAACATTTTTAAGGTAGTATATTTGCGTCATATTGTGAATTAAGTTAATATTTTAATATTTTCCGTCAAATCACAATTTTTAATAAGATGATAAAATATCAAATATTTAAAATATCGATGCGGAACGTGAAATGATATTTTAAATATTTTATATTTTATCATCTTATTAAAAATTGTGATTTGACGGAAAATATTAAAATACTTAACATTTTTGCTGCTATCAATGGTTCACATTTTCATTAGTGGATGTATTGCAAGGTTTAAAACGAGAAATGGGTAGATCTTGGTCGGAAAACTTGAAAGAAGGGGGACACTTGAAAGAACTAGACGCAGATGGTATTGTATTAAAATGTATCTTAAAGAAATAGGAATATCAGGGTATGTAAAGTATTTATGTGGTGTGGGACAGAAAGCAGTGTTAGGCTCTTGCATCGTTAGATTCCATAAAAGACGGGGCTGAGTGACTCTGCGTCTCAAAAAGGACTCAATCAGCAAAGAAAGCGGGAAGCTCTTTGAAACCATGTAAAATATAAAACATATTTTCTAAGACTTGTTAATGTGTATAAGAACAAACTTTTATTTTCAAAATTGTGTTGTCTCCTTTTAATGTTAGGATAGTGACACCTGGGGGGGACAGATGGACTCAGCTTGTTAATACGGTGGAGTTGAGAAAAATTCATACAGAAATATGGCGAGGAAGCGTCTGGAGAAAAACTTAGAGACATAAGATGGACGAGGAGATCAGAGAACAACATCAAAACAAATCTTAAGGCGACAGGTTGGGAGGATGGGAAGTGGATTAAACTGGCTCAGGATCGTGTCCTGAGGAGGGCTTTGGTATTAGCGGTGGTAAACATTTAGTTTCTGCTCTCACAGCGTTAGTTTTATAAATCATGTTCCATATTCATATAAACTGAAGCTAAAGCTGTTATCGGCACGAAATCTTCGTGCATTAAAATCTGTAGAACTCTTTGAGGGTATGAAGAGAGACAATGCATATTTTAGGTGATTTGGGGCCCAGGGCAACTTTAACCCTCATAGCAGGTATATTTGTTTGTTACATATTTCTGGGAAAAAAAATTGAAATCTGTCCCTTATTTTATTTATAGAATAAAAAGTGTATAACACATGTTTATTAGAACCAACTTGGCGCAGGAAATGTTTCTGAGAATTATTGCCCATTACAGCTTAGCAGCACGTTATTGTGTGCGCGCACATAAGACCAAACAAATGTAGAGGACACAGGAAAGTCACAAGTTTTTGGTGCAGTTCCAAAGTCGCAGGTCACGACTAGCAACTCCGTAACAGCATGATACTAGCCCCATGCTAATATCTGCTCCTAAAACTGCAGTGCAATAACACTTCGACATTCTTCGTTTTCTTGAACATAAACGGGGCTAGGCCTACGATGCTGTTCTTCTGCAGACTCCGCGGTACATATCAACATTTCTGGAGAAAAAAAAAATACCATCTTCAGCCTTGAAAATGGAGACAGTCTATTCTGCGCTAAAACCCATAAGCAGCATAATTCTCCACGCTGTGCAAACCTTAGATCTCACATAAGGTAGGACATCTCTGCTCTGCTGATTCACAAGTTTGGAATTGGTACGTATTTCATAATTTGGTCAGATTTTTCCAACCCCTCAACTGTACTCTAGCTCATCGCCCTTCCGATTACATATCCCTGGAGTCCCTGATTGGTGCGCCATTAGTATGCATCCAGAGTGCTCACATCACTGGAAGTTTCAATGTTAGTTCACACGGTCCACTGTGTATTACAGAAGCAGGCGTTTCATGAACCAACGTTGGCAACATCATCGTCATCACAAATTCAGGGAAACAAATTTCAATGTCATCACTTTGCGTAGTAGTTTCCGTGCAAGTACTGTATTCTGAGCGCCATAATTAATGTAACTAACTATAGAGAGCATCACCAGTATTATCAGCACATATAGAAAATAATGGTATGATCACGTGACCCGGACGCCTCCACACAGACTATGCTCCACGAACTATCAGGACCAAGGAACGTGTTGCCTAAATCTTCAGGGTACCCTAACCACAATCCAAACTCACGAATATGTGATTTCTGATGTTGTGGACGCGTCAGTCTGTCTAAGGCGGTTGGTTCGAGCTAATTAATCAAGCGGCAAGGCTTGTGGTTTGTATTAGGAAGGCGCATACACTCACTCCCGCCTAAGAATGATTCGTAGTTAGTCAAACACATGGATAACGCACGGTCATTCACACTGATATCTGTTAAGGATGCACCCTCGATTTCCACTATGCATAAATAGGCAATGTCACCTTCTCAAGCTGCAGCGATCATACGCAATTAGGAAGGGAAAAAAATAGAATCCAGGAACGCTGTGAAACATTATCCACGCCTTAGAAATGCGATAGTTCAGTCACCCTTGTTACTGAGTTTCGACTTTCATAAGGATCGATGTTCACTTAGAAGTGAAGTTATTGAATACGCTTGGCAAACACTCCCTCACTTCAGCTCAACTTGACAGAGCTGTACGTTGCATACTTAACTGCATTCATATCACTTACATGGAACAGATGTTGAGACACAGACACACAACACGAGTTCGTCTGTGATTATACGCGGACCTAGCTACTAATAAGAAGGTCTACTTTTTGAAGTACAATAATAATAACGTAGTAGAAGTAATAAACTAACTCACAATAAAGCAGAGGCCTTCTTGAAACGCTAATAGTCGCTCAGTTAGTCAAGAAATCGCCCTCCTGTTAGGGAACCCAAAGTTTAATTACGGTGTTCACCACAGCCAGCCAGCGAAGTCCATTCTAAACCACTCGAATTTAGCCCACATCCTAAAATCCTATTTCTCGATGATTAATATTCTTAATATTATCCTTCCATCTATGCCTGGTCTCTTGTTTCCTAATTGAACCTTTTTCCTTGAGGGTTACGTGGTCACTACTCGGTCATCAGAGTCTCGTTAGCGGAAACAGGGTGCAGGATGCGAGATTGGTATGAAATTAATATTCCCTGTGTCCCAAGCTTTCGAAACACATCGTGATTACTAAAAACCTGCAGTTATACACCGACGATCAACACCTAACGATCTAACGACTTGAACAATGTATACTTTGAACTGAAGTTTAGGCGAATAACAATAAACGTCATTGGGAGAATGAATTTTAGATTACGCAAATAAGAAAACGCCAGAGAAAATGTTACAATGGCCGAACGTACATATCACGGTCCGGGGATCAGTTCTCGGAACGGAAGCTATCTCGAGTGTTTAAGTGGATTCAAGGCAAATTCTACAACAATACTTATTACTGTCCACAACCAATTTTATAGGATCACAGATTCTGGATCACACGATCAGTCAACTCTATAGGACTATATACCATGAAAGTTAGAAAAGATAAAAAATATCGTTAAACGAAATGATATAAGGGAAGGTCGCAATGATGTGAATCATGCTTTCCTGAAAGAAAGTGAGTCAGCGGTGGAACTGGGGAAGAAGTGAAAAGGATCCAAACTTTTTTTCACTTTTTTTTCAATTCCCATTGAAAGAAACTGAGAAGGATCTCGAATACCGAACAGCAGGACAAGTCTCTGCCCTATCAGACAAATCACAAAGCTCAGGAGACACACAAGATGGACACTCTCCGTGATTAAATTTAATAATTCAGTTTTTCGTCCTTAATGTTGAAATGTATAACCGAAGATATGGGTCTATTCAAAGCTTTTTTCTTTGCATTTTCTTTTAGGAATATAACATAAAATCCAGAGATGTTATTGAAACTCTCGTTTCGCTTTTTGCGTGTCCCTTACTTCAGAAATTCATTGTTCAGAGATGAAGTTAATCCTTTTGCGTTAAAAAATGAAAGCTCCTGAGTTTACTGTATCTAAATCAGTGTTCGTTATATGAAAAGCTGCAGTGCTAACAACATAGAAATTACACCCGGTTTGTATCACCAAAGTTTGCCGTTAGGTTCTCAGGAACATTCGAGACATCTTTACTAATTTTTTACTTTCGTATAAAACATGTTTGGGCTGAAAGTAAAATAAAAATATTGTAATAATTAAATTAAATTAATAATAATAATAATTCAATCAAAAATAATTCCAGTAGTTATAGGAGCAACTGGAACTGTCTCCAAGTCACTCAGAAAATATTTGGCCAACATTCCGGGCGAACACGACGTCAGGGAACTGCAGAAGACCGCCATTTTGGGAACTTCATACATCATTCGAAAGACGCTGTCGTAAAATAAAATAATATAATACATGTAATACATATTAAAAACAAAATGTATCCCGGAAATAGCTGCTGCCCTATGTACCTTAGGGACAAGGTCTGTCTCGGGTACATAGAAGTACATACCCCATAAAGTGGTGAAGAGATGGGATAATAATAATAATAATAATAACTCAGTAAATTATTTATCGAAAGCGAAAAGCCTGTAACAGGGCAACACTTATAAATATATCGGGCCTGTATTAAACAAAAGAACATTAAAACAAAACTAAACTGAAACATTGAATCGGTTTAAACATGTTGTAGTATAGAGACAGTTTCTTCAAAGGGCACGTGGTTTTCGGATAAACGTCCATTATTCTGTATGCCATTTGCAGAAATGGCGTACCTAGCTAAAGGGTTATTTTTGAATGCATTGCTCACGCTGAAGGTAAATAATTTTATTATCTGCTAAAAAAGGCACACAAATACTAACAATGTCCGTAATGAAATGACAACTTATTATTCCTCTCAAAACAAAAAAAGAAACAAAGCATGATGTTAGCAATATTTCAAACGTATTTGCAGTCCATTTTTGTATTCAAGAGTAAACTACGGTATTATGAAGGAAAAATAACACAGACATGAGCTCTGTATTTTTCTGTAGAGTTCATATATCCTGTACACGATTTCCCTTCCTTCACAGATGCAATCACTATGGAGACACGCTCGCACTCTCTTCAACGAACTGATTTCAAACACGAAATTAATCACCGTCCCACTAGAGGGCCACACACTTTTCCCCTTTCAATCAACGCAGAAGAGACAATCATCCGAATGCACTTTGCAGCACTGCGGATCTCAAGTCAATGCAGACGAAAAAAACAACTTGTCACAGGGATGACCAAGATAGAATGTGTGACGTTCTTCCATATTCGATATTTATTTGATCCTTAGATTATTTAAATGAAATCTTAATGTCATGGCTTACTGAGTACATGTAATTCGCGAAGAATAATTTAGGTAAACCTTGAATAAACGCTAGTGCTGATATCCCAAATACGAATCAGACCTGTTTTAATGTTCTGCATTCCTTTACGAAATCCAAAGGTTAAACTTATATTTTAATCATCCTTCTTAAGTCACATTTGTCTCTATTTAAGAGGCATACCTTCTTGCATTCTGCCTACACGTTGTCTCCAACGAATTTGATATTTTCGCCCAAGAACAGGATCCATGTTTGTTAATGATATTTTAAGGCGTATTCATAATTTGAGGTTCTTACAGGGGCGAAGATGATCTGGGTTATAAGGTCATGTAGACTAGTAAGTAGACGCCATCGTTTCAAGAAACATACCGTCTCCATCTTCAGGGCTTAATATGGTGACAGAATGTTCCTCACAACCCAGAACAACGTTGTAGGCCTATGCAGTTTCCAGGCTTCTTACTTCTTAATTCCCAAAAATGGATAAAAGTTACTAGGGGGGAGCACACACATATGTGGACATGATAACACCATAAACTATCATTCCTTCTCAAAAAAGGGCATTTGTCTTCACGCCACAAAAGACAGAACAAACCGGTTTCATGTGCAATTGTGAACAGTTAGGAATACCTGCTGTTCGAGTGAGGAGGCATTACGTTGTTCCCAATTCGACAAAGAAAATAATTGTAAAATAAATTAAGCGGGAATCGTGTGGACGTATTAGCGAGCACATGAAAAATTCTGTCAGAATATTCTGAATTGATATATCATCTATCCAATGCGTGCTACATGTCAGCGCGTTCTCTTTGATTTAATAATCGTGAAATCTCATCTGCATGGCGTACATTGGAAAGACGCATTGACTTACAACACACAACAACGCAGTTATTTCGAGTGCTGAAAACCCAGCTGTGTGTGTTCCTTTGATCAATGCTGCGTCTTGCCTATGCAAAGTTTGTGATCGCTACAGAAAGGAACTGATACGTCAGGTGAAGGACGCACCACAGTTCTGTTCTTCGAGAGGAGGAAAGAGGACGGGTGGGAGGACCTGGAACAGCTCTCGACTTACTCCTCAAGGAGGAGGGTTTGGGTGGGGGGAGAAACAGAAGGAGGGCCCACACAAAGGACTGGTATCTCAAAATTAATACGTAGCCAAGTCGAGATAGTTACAAAATAAATCACGCAACTCGTTAACATAAACAATGAGAATAAATTGTTTTCATATTTGAGATACAGAGATTACTTAAGAATAAAAATTCAGTCCACGTGTCATCTTGTTATTATTCATTCTGACGCACTTCAAGCATGAAAAACAAATTGTGAACAGTTTACGTGAGGGATTATCAACCTGAGGCGCGCTGCTGTGTTTTTGAGCGGCCCGAGTACATTTTTTTTATAAAAGTTACAGAAGAAAGAGTAGTTTAAAGCATCTCCTAAAGAAAATTACTGAGTCGTAATTTAGTGACATATTTAATAATTTGCAACGGAATCTCAATAAATGACCATCGTTTATAATCCTGCGATCCACGTGTCGATAACAAAAGGCGAATAAGGCCCCAGACCTAGAAGATGTTGAGACGCCTAGTCTACATTTAAAAATTTCAAAAGCTAAAGACCAACACGAGAATACGGATGATTAATATTACATATGTTAGAAGCAAAATATAAAATTCATGATTTTTTTTTAATCGTCAAATGAAATTCTGCATGAATTCAAAGAAGTAACTTCGGCAGTCAGCGAAGTGATGGTATAAGGAATTTATATGAGGTTGACAAATTGACCGATGGCATTAAGAAATACCGAGACGAAAAATGTAAGAAGAACACGAATGAGATGGACTGAACAGTTTGTGTAACCTCGAAATGGTTCTAACAGGTCTAAACCTTGTAAGAAAGGAGAGGAAAAGGAGTTTTTGATTACTTATTATTCTCCCTTTGCACGAGCCAATAGAAAGTGAGAGTTTGGGCTGTGGTAACTGCGTCTTTTGTCTAAGCGTCCTGCTTTTATAACGTGTCGAAGTTCCTCCAGTGAATCATGAGGATCCAGGGTCATAATTTCAGTGCAGATCGAGAAGCAGCCATCTGGCATCAAGGGAACCAACCAACCAGTTGGACCGGATCAACAACAAGACCCACAAGAACACAGGACGACCAGCCACTTCCTTCCCTGTGCCTCCGAACGATGTAATGCCGTAATAGCGACGCAAGGACAGAGCCATTAGGAAAATAGAAGGGGGGCGGCTTGGTCATGTCCGGATATGTAGAATTAAGAATAAAGTTCGAAAGGGGAGCATAGAATCTGATGCTTTGAATTTCAAAAAGAGTGCATATTATGAGACGACGTCTTTTGTTTTAAAACCATTATAAAGTGAATAAAAAAAGAGCTTTAGGGGACTGAAACAAAGCCACATATTACAAGCCGAGAAAAGTACACAGCAGTTATATTGAACATTCTGCAGTGTGGAATATTCTATACAGGCCTCGGCCCATATGACATTCGAGGAATAATTCGGCTCAGCTCCTGTGTTCAGCTCACCGGTTGTCACGATATTCTTGTACTGAGATTGTATGTGGCTGGAGTTTGGTGTGTAACTTCGACTTTTGGACATAAACCGCGTTAATTGTTGAATGTTTCACTAAACACAAGAGTTGCCATCTTCAGAGCAAATTTTTTGTGGGCGGAGAGGCCAGGAAGACCTTGTGAAAGGCGTGGTAGTCGTCTTGTGGGCGGAGAGGCCAGGAAGACCTTATGAAAGGCGTGGTAGTCGTCGTTAAGTTACTGGTTAGCTATCACAATGGTTCAAATGGTTCAGGAAGAGAGGTAAAGAAAAAAGATGATTAAAATCATCAAAATTATACTTTTATCACAATGGTTCAAATGGTTCAGGAAGAAAGGTGAAGGAAAAGATGATTAAAACCATCAAAATTATACTTTTAAGTTACACGTACATCACAGTGTAATGTTGACAACAAGATACGAGAGGCTCTACACGACTATTCCAGCTCTTAGAGTCCAGTAATCTTTAAAAATATCAGAAATGCATACACAATGTTCTTCGGAAAACACGAACGAAAGATATCATTTGGAAGATATCTACGTAATTGGGAGGATAATATTAAAACATCTGAACTATATTAAGAGCGTTGATGCGAACTGAATCAACTGCCTCAAGCAACCAGTGACAGGCTCCTATGAACATGGTAATTAACTTCCCGATTTCATAAAATGAAGATAATTTTCTGACCAACTGCGCAACTGACAGATTCTCAAGTATGACTGTGCTCTACAACTGTCGGTAATAGACGCATCGAGCAGGAAATCTGATGTAGTTATATATTTTCAAAGATAGTACTTAAAATAACTTTTAACAAGGTAGGAAGTGCAAAGCCTGACAACGTAAGACGAATTGAGTATCGAAACTTAGAAATTCTGGGTAAATTAAAAAACTGTATAACATGCCGGCGAGTAAGGTTGTATTGAACGCATTAATCCATTATCGAACCATAATGATTTCCTCTTACGTCTATGGGTAGTTTCTAGGAAGCGCACAGTGCGGAGCGCGCAAGTAATTCCTTCCGTTGACTGAACGTAAGACTGATAATTCCGCATCGCCGAGTTCAAGATCTTAGATCATCGAAATTTCGGAGCAGGAGAATAACCGAACTTGCCATACACACTCCAACATGCCTCCTCTCTTATAACGGGTGTCCGTGAAGTCCCTAGACACACGTATAACGCCCATACAAACATGCCTCATAATAAGTAATAATAACATGAATAAAAGCACTTACCTTCCCCGAAAATGTTAAAAACGTGTCAGTACCTCTTATGAAGTGTCATACAGTCGTAGCACGAGTTAGGTGCAGGTTTTAGAGATGTACCAGGGACTTTATGAACATTCTGTATATTCAGCTTTGTAGTGAACATAATTGGATTAAGGTATACGGTACACGAGAAGATATTTTTATGCCGTGTAATTGGATTGGCCTCTTCCTGAATCTAACTCCCATAACAAAGTAAGAAGCATGTATAAATTTATGCTAGCTTTATATTTTACCTCTAAGTAAAATAGTATAGAGACTGGGATGTTCTTAGTACATCCGTGTATGCAGAACTACTTCGTCAGACCGTAAATAAAAACCCGGCATGCGTAACAGTAACACAGCGAATATTGATGGAATGATCTAAGAGGAGAATTAAGGTCAAGAGACGAAGGTCTCAAGATAGTTCTGGTCATAAACCACAAATATTCCTGTACACGTCTCAATATATTTTATTCTACAGGAAGACCAAAACCACGAGATTGTAACTTCAAAATATTTAAAAGTCAGATAATGATGAAGATTTCCGTCTTCTGGGTTGTTGCGCTGTGTAGTCTAGTCGATGTTAACCAACGTTTCCGAGGTCATACTGCCTCCATCATCAGGGCGATGAATATGAAGATTTCTGTCTTCTGGGTTGTTACGCTGTGTAGTCTGGTCGATGTTTACCAACGTTTCAGAGGTCATACTGCCTCCGTCATCAGGACGATGAGTATGAAGATTTCCGTCTTCTGGGTTGTTGCGCTGTGTAGTCTAGTCGATGTTAACCAACGTTTCCGAGGTCATACTGCCTCCATCATCAGGGCGATGAATATGAAGATTTCTGTCTTCTGGGTTGTTACGCTGTGTAGTCTGGTCGATGTTTACCAACGTTTCAGAGGTCATACTGCCTCCGTCATCAGGACGATGAGTATGAAGATTTCCGTCTTCTGGGTTGTTGCGCTGTGTAGTCTAGTCGATGTTAACCAACGTTTCCGAGGTCATACTGCCTCCATCATCAGGGCGATGAATATGAAGATTTCTGTCTTCTGGGTTGTTACGCTGTGTAGTCTGGTCGATGTTTACCAACGTTTCAGAGGTCATACTGCCTCCGTCATCAGGACGATGAGTATGAAGATTTCCGTCTTCTGGGTTGTTGCGCTGTGTAGTCTAGTCGATGTTAACCAACGTTTCCGAGGTCATACTGCCTCCATCATCAGGGCGATGAATATGAAGATTTCTGTCTTCTGGGTTGTTACGCTGTGTAGTCTGGTCGATGTTTACCAACGTTTCAGAGGTCATACTGCCTCCGTCATCAGGACGATGAGTATGAAGATTTCCGTCTTCTGGGTTGTTGCGCTGTGTAGTCTAGTCGATGTTAACCAACGTTTCCGAGGTCATACTGCCTCCATCATCAGGGCGATGAATATGAAGATTTCTGTCTTCTGGGTTGTTACGCTGTGTAGTCTGGTCGATGTTTACCAACGTTTCAGAGGTCATACTGCCTCCGTCATCAGGGCGATGACGGAGGCAGTATGACTTCTGAAACGTTGGTTAACATCGGCCAGACTACACAGCGCAACAACGCAGAAGACAGAAATCTTCATACTCACCGCTGCGAGAACCTCAAGTCTTACTCAGATAATGATCATTGAAACTGATATAATTTTAAATGTTTTAGTGTCAAGATCGCAGAAATTTCCAATGATTTTTTTTTTAAAATTTAATTTCAGCTGCAAAATTTAATTGTTCAGGGATACGTTTAAATTGCTACTCACCCTGACAAAACTTCTAGCCTCTGCCACCAGAGGATATATGCTCGTAACAATGCAAATGGAGATGTTTGAATCGGCGGATCTATCTGATCGACACTGACACTTTAACAACTGATCTGCCGTTGATTTGATAGAAGTTTTAGTAACGAACAACATAATCTATCCATTCATTACTATCCTTGAGTTATAAACGTAAGAGGTGTAGCAAAATTCCACCAACGTAATATTAATCCCACATGCTTAAATGCACATACACAGGGTGCGAATGAGGGAATTTTAGGGCCAGATACATAAAAATGTCGACGCTACATTACGACAGGTTCGACGTCAACAAAACTTTTAAAACCACAGTCGCGGCTACTGGAACGTTAACAAGCAAAACTGACGTCCATGCTTTTTTTTTATAATTAACCCTTTATAGAACATTGGAAGCAAGACGTACAACCTGCTTCAAAAGTCAGTAACTATGCGTTTTGTGCGTGGCGCGAAACTATTTTCAATTCAAACAGCGATCATTTCCTTAAACAGCATTAACCGGATAATATTTGCAATGGTAAAGTGTTGTGTTCTCTTTGCGGTGCGGACTGAATTCTTAAATATTATTTAGACTTGCCTCGGCTTCGAAGGGTTAAGAAACGGGGGGCCAAAAACGGGGCAGTGCAAGGACTGGCGGCGCGTTCCTCCGGTTCACTCAGCTGTGTGCCTTGATACTTCTGGTAGCCCCACAATCTGACAAGCCCAAGGGGACAATTTGCTGTCGAAACAAATTTCCTTCCGTCCCAACGCAGCCACGTGCACAGTTTTTAAGGTTGAAAATCTGATATTATTTCCACGCGTAACTTTCACAAGGAGGCGTTGGTAGGTGTGAGCGAAGATCGACTTGTGGGACCGTCGGAGTCTTGTCTATCGACTGCGGTTTCTCCTAGGAGAGAGGCAACACGCGTGGCCAGGGTAATTATAATGAAAACCTGGCTCCACGGTCTGAAAGGTGTTGCAACAAAGACCTAGGATCGTAACAACAACAAATTTTTGTTACACGTGTTGCTCAAAATGAACTACGTGATGTGGCAAGAATACCTTTGAAATGTCAGCGTACACCAGAGTGTATGCTTTTCCTATCTTGTTTACATTTACACCCGAAAGGTAGGGAGGCTGTAACTGGTTGAGCGTGTGGTTCTGATAGCGAGACAAAGCTGTGAGGGTAGTAAGCAGAAAATGCTTGCTTGGAAGACCAAAAATGAGATGGTAAGATAAAATTAAAATTGATGTTAGGGACATGTGACGATCTCAGGTGGATGGAATTGTTTCGGTTTCATGCTCAGTGACGGAATTGGCTATTAGCGGTGATAAACCTTAGATTATTTTACCAGAGATGGTTTAATTTCGGGAAAGGAACGGATTTGTGTTGAACTGCGGAGGAGTGTTTAACCATAAGAGAACTGCGTAATATCCAAAGTTCTGTTGTGGTATTTTCTAGGAGAGAGGTCGCCAATGTGACCTCTTTTGTTTGGGAAGAAATTTGAGCCCTGGAGAAACATAAAACAAAGCAAAAAAAGAAAGAAAGAAAGAAAGAAAGAAAGAAAGGTATGTGTCTTGTTTTAAAGGGAATCAGCACACGCGATATTTAAGGAGGTCAGTGAACTCCGAACAAAGAGGTGTGTATGGTGGAGATGTTTAATAGCGGGCAGCTGACGTTTCTTCTTCTTCTTCTTTACTTCCGCCGGTTCGTATCTTCTTTCTTGAGACCTATTTCTCCCCCCCCTCCTTCCTCGTTCACTCCCCTTTTAGGCCTACACGAAACTTGGTCTTCAGGGGGACATGCATTTGAAAAATTTGCATGCAGAAACAGTACAACTGCCTGCTTCTAGGAACAAAGAACCTTGCTACATACGTGGAAAAGTGACACACAGCTTTGCGCTTTAAATATGTTTCCTCTCTCTGCCCCCTCCCCCCCACACACAAAAAAACCCATCGCAAAGTAGGTCGTTCAAGATGAATAACACGATTTACAACGCGGAACTTTCTGCTCCGGCAGTTAAGCGGCAGTCACGTGTTGTCCTATTTCGGCAGTGCGTCTTGTATAATTGTTTTATTTTAGCAGCGACTGGTTATTATTATTATTTGTCCTTTGTACGAAGCGATTCAAATTAGCATATAATGGAAAGACATCGTATTTCTTCCTCGGTCCACACATTTTATCCACAAAACGTATAAGCAGCACTAGCGAGCGAATTTAATGTTTCCTCCCATATAAACTAAACCCCTATTACACATAAATATCAAATACAAGTTGACGCATTTAAAGAAAAATTCGACTATATCGCTATGAATCGATCGCCAGGATCTCGTTTGTAATAACCGAGAACATCACGTGAATCAAAGTGTGACGTTTGAGGTTCACATTCTACTCATTAGAGATTAGTGCGTATTGTGGGTGGCCGTAATGCCCTCGAATCACACTGATTTTGTTAAAATTATTCTGTAGTTTTATTTTCTCTGTTTTATGACTAGGATAAACGTCACCGAAAAGTACGTTTCAGGATTTGGAATCTGTAGTTCGTCACTGACTTCGAGTGTGAAGCCGTGAAGTTAGGAACCATTTCAGAAAAGGCGACTATTCTCAGACGAATTCATGCGTGTCCACTTTTTGTAGCTATTCTAGAAATCTAAGGAACATGTTCTGACCTCAAAATGACCGAGGAGAAGAGTAGCATTCCTTTTCAAGTGACGTTACACAATTTATCAGGATCCCACACGTGACCTTGCACCTCGACAAAGTAGCCAAAAGTATCAGAATATGTTAGAAAATACGAATTTACTGCTACCATGTTCAATAAACAGTCAGTTACAGACAATAGGAAGTTCTCATGTTTGGAAGTTGATCGCAGGGCTAACGTTTCGCCATAAAATATCCCGTGTTATGAAACTGTTACAGAGACCTCGGTTCTGGATGATTATTTGAATTCTGTCACGATCGCATCGAATGATAGGCTCCAGCATTATCAGCGTAATGACACAAATTATTTAAAACTCCGAATTCCTGGGGAAATGCAAGTAGTTTTTGTTTCAGTCATAATACGTGACCCCTGTAAGAAGATGAGCTGACGGTCATGAGGAAATTATCTCAGAAACTGTCTTGTGTGACCGAGACAATACTTGGTTCTCTTTTTGTGTAAATGATATCTCAGTACGAAACTGAATCTGTCAAATCCTGAGCCAAAATAGTGGCCATTATAACACACAGAGACGCTAAGTCGGTAGCCACAACGCACAACTGGCCTAGATATTCGGATTGAGTAAAAGTTGCCAGCTAGTCATTATAAAACGTTTTCGTGGTTTTATTGCCTGCACGTGGCCTCAGATTATTATTGGTAGCCAATATTGATTTTCACAACAAAGGCTACTTTCCATTTTGAAATGGTTCGAACTGACTTCTAGAACCTCGACTTTAATGAATATGGCTAAAATAAAAAAAAAAAGATTTAGTGCTTACATCACAAAAGTTAGCTCACTCATTGCTACAAAAAGAAAAACTTATACTTTTAAATTATATATACCACCTACTGTAACAATTACTAATTGTGCGTTTTGCCAGGACTTTTACATAACTTTCCAGGATTTCTCCAGAATTTCTCCATGACCAATAAATTCCGCATAAACTATCCATTACTTATCCTACACCACTTTAAGACTTATCCGGAATTTCTCCAGGACTTCTCCAGGATTTCTCGAGCATTTCTCCATGACCAATAAATTCCGCATAAACTATCCATTACTTATCCTACACCACTTTAAGACTTATCCGGAATTTCTCCAGGATAATCTAACCGATCGCAACACGGGGGTGTTGCAGCTCTGCAGCTCTTATGGACAGGCTGCCACTGCTTATTACATATATAATACATCTACAGTTTAATATACATTTGTAGGATTCATATATTCCACTTTTTTTTTGTATTTGTAACGATCGCTAATATTATTCCTAAAACACTTCTTTTTCCCCGTCATTATTTCTTTTCTACGCAGCCAACACGCTCTCACTTCTCAATTGACGCCGTCCACTGGATTCCTTTGAAGCTCCACTAAGCCCATAATAAATATTTCATAGCCTAAGAGAGTGTCAGAGGGCCACTGAGTTGCATGCGAAAGCAAAGTACGACGTGTTTTACACTACGAAGGTACGAATCCAAAACACCGAAAGAATTTTTACGGTAAGAAGTGTTTTGTGGTTTCTGCCCTAAGCGGATGACAAAGTAGGTCTTTAACCACAAGACTTACATTCATGTCCGCAACCACACACGTATATTTCACAGCACACTCCTTTTTTATAAAAAAAACCCCTCGAGATTTAACCCTTTTGAAGCAGAAACTCGTCTAAATAATATTTAAACATTCAGTCCGTACCACAAATAAAACACAACACTTCTCCGTTACCAACAAGTTAATACTGTCTAGGATAATAATTGCTGTTTATGCTGATAATCATACAAATATTATATAAACTCATGGGTAAAATAGTCATTCCTTAATATTATCATTACAATTGGATTTTGTTATTTGTTCAGGCGACAGTGCATTAATTGTTAAGAGTGAAAAGAATCAGAAAATTAACTGCAATTTTTCTTCTGTCTTGAAGACAGCAAATCACGCCATAAAAATGCAGATTATTTACCGGAAATAATTATATACCTCGGTCCTTGCAGAGCAAATGTTGGCAAATTTCGGCAGATGGCACTGCTAGCCTGCAGCAGCACAAGAGACTTCTTCCGTGTTTTTATGTTGTTATTGTCTTGTCTTTAAACTTCCTTTTAAAATGCAACATGCGCATGTGCAGAACATATTTTGGCAACTAAATGATGCTGATTACAATCGGGCCATCTGCCGAACACCCAACCTTTGTTTCGATGTCTCAGCGAGCAGCTACCGAGTCGAGCAACGGGCCACCTGCTCGGAACTGCACGCCACCTAAAAGTGCGGTTTACGATCAAGGGGACTGATTTGGTGCACGTAAGTTCTGCTATGAGCAACGGCTTCAGTTAGACCGTCTTGACTTCAAGTAATAAAGCAAATGCCTTGTCTTGTTCATGTAATAACACCTAGAGATTTATAATTACCAATGCTGAAAAACCAAAAATATTTTTTATCTTGAACTCATCGGAGGTCGCAGTACGTTAAGGGCAGGTGTTCGGTATGAAATTTTCTCCAGTATCCCTTCACTTCACACCTCTGAAGTTCAAACATTATCGTGGACAAACACCCTCAGCGTTTCTTCCCTACCGCGAGAGACCAAGTTTCACACCCATATAACTACGATGATAAGAATATATGTAGGATTTGAGGTTTTCACAGCGGTGTCTGAGAACGGAGGCAGTATGACCTCTGAAACGTCGGTTAACATCGACCAGACTACACAGCGCAACAACCCAGAAGACAGAATTCTTCATGCTCATCGCCCTGATGACGGAGGCAGTATGACCTCTGAAGCGTTGGTTAACATCTACCAGACTACACAGCGCAACCCACAAGACAGAAATCTTCAGATTATATTACTTTCACACACAAACTGGAAGAAGGTTAGACCCCGGGAATTCTTACTGATTAATATTTATTTCAGAATCTGTTTTCCCATTTTCAGTCTAAAAACGCAAAGATTCAGATTTGCAGAAACATATTTGAACTGTTGTTTTCCACATGTCTGGACTTCCTCTCTCATCTTAAAAGAACAAATATTGAATGCGACTGAAAATAAGACGCTGAGAACATCTGGACAAAATACAGAAGACATAACAGGAGCATAAAGAAAGCTGCATATTGAAAAGCTTAATAATTTTTATCGTTCATAGACTTTACTACGATAATACAATCGAAAAGAATGAAACGGACTAGACATGAATCAAACGTAAGGAAGAGAAATGCATACAAAATTTTTGATATGAAACCAAAAAGGGAAGGAACATGGCAAACCTAGGAACAGATGTGATGTTGACTGGATTATCTATCTCATGGTAAGATCAATTGGCTTAAAATTTGTGTACATAAAAGATGGAAAATTCTTCACCAGCTGAACGACTGTCAGCGCTCATAATGGACACTGATATATGTAGTTGTATTAGTACTACTTAGGCCTGAAACGTTAAGATATTTCCAGGCTGATGTTTCTGGTGTTATTACAGACGTAATTCGTGAGGATGAATTGAAAGCAGTCATAAACCTTTCGGTAGAATTGTGCAATCCTGTGATGTGTTATTTTATTCTAGACTTCCCTCGTAACAGCTTTAACCATTCTCCAACCAGTTACTCACTCAGATAATCTGAAGTATATCATCAAATTGGCTGTCGTCAAAAATACTGCCAAAAATTATGATTCGCCTCTCTTCTGCCCCTCCCCAGAAACAGGAGTAATTTCCACCATAACCTCAAGAAATTGTTTGCAGCTTTAAAATATGAAACAGCAAGGGAGATGTTAAACCTGTTATGACTTCGTTATGCTGCTTTGGGATCTCCATTTAGCGCAGTGAAAGAGTTTTATGGTAGTCAGAAAAGGTCGTTTTTCTTACCTTCCTCTAGAAGACTCTTTTAAAAATTAGGGCATTTTAAAACTAGAAAAAAACATCAATCAAATAAGCCTTGGATCGGAGATAAACCTGGAAGTATCGATTTAGTTTCTGACTGTGGTTGTTCGATGTATCAGACAGTAAGCTGACAGCGTACATGAACACGGTGAATGGTAAACTTGTAGGTTTCGCTTTTTTTTAACAACCAGTAACTCTACATTTTGTCCACAAAATGTATTCATGCGTTTCAAAAGATTCTCGAAAAAAACAGCTGTTGTTTCCATGAATAACATTCACCAACCGGTCTTTTAAATGGTGAAAATTTGTGTTTTCTTTGAGCTATGGACTGAATTTTAAAATGTTACTATAACAGATCGAAATTTTCTTGGATTATCTAACAACGCTGATCCAGCTTTATATGTCAGATCTATTTAAACGTCTAAATTTATTTAAAAATTGTCATAAATTGTATGGATTTTGAAGGAGACTAGATGTTGCGTTTAAATATATTTTGACATCGTTAACCTGGGTAAACTACAAAAAGACACGAAACAGCTAAGCTTCGGGACCGGTACTTGTTAAATATAAGTCAACAGAGCTCCAATTAAATTAACTACATGGATTATTCATTATATTTAAATTTAAAATATCGACCAAAACAAAATCTATTTTAACTCAATCTAATTAGACGTTAGCCGTGATATTTACGTTATCATGGCTCAGGCGCTGGGACACTTGGCAGTGGAATCCCCTCCATAACTGATGTAATGTAATGCTGTCAGGATTCAGTAGCCAGGGTTTCGTTTTTGAGAACAGTGAACCGAGGGAAGTGATGTTTATGTTCAGGAAGGAAAGCTAGAGAGAGATTCATGCTATCGTTAACACTGCTAGAGGAATTATGACTATACGGAACCATTACCTAACTTCTCCATAGAGCAGAGTTCTTATTGAGAAGCAGACAGTGAGCTCAGCTAGTCGAGAAATTCCCCGCCTGACGGAATCCACAGGTTCAACACCGCGCTCAGTAGAACCCGAGACCAACTTAGCATGGAAACAGAATTACCTGGAAATGAAATCTGTTCGTAATGCATCTGATTAAAGCAGTGGTGAATGGCTATTCCTTCTCGGCTCACAGATTCCAAAGCCTTATAGATCTATTCTTCAGCCCTAATTGTCTATCTGCCTGTCTATCCCCTGTCCCTGGACGATATATTTTACTATTTAGGGTCTATTACCGATATTAAACCCATGAATTGTCATTTGGACTAACTGCAAAATGTCTATGGATATAAATAACGAGACAATATTCAATCTAAGGCAAAGTAGGCGGATAATCTCCTAAATTGAAATTCATTTTCTGAGTTGGGTAGGCATGCAGTGCGCATGAGGGACGAGAAATGTATTCAATATGTTAGTAGAACAACCTGATAGCAAACTTTATTTGGAAAACATGGAACGTAATCTTTAGAGTAGCTACTATAAGTGCATTAGTACTCTGAACACAAAAGAACGAAACATAACAATACGAATGAACTTAGATAAGACATTAATGCTCAAAAACAGAATTTTGAACGTGCATGAAAAGACAAAGAAGCTGAGGTCTGATATCGCGTGGTTCTGCCGTTTTCGAATCACAGGATGTAATCTTTAGGGGCGAGGCTCCTATCACATTCAAGAACCGCCCCTCCCCCCGACTCGCTCAGCGATAAATATTCAAAATGAGCCACTTTTGCACGCACGTGATCAAGGCCTCACATGGGTTTTTTAGCGACGTTAAAAGTTTTACGATGCAACACAAACCTTAGCAAAGGTTGTTTGATGTGTTCCTGCCAGCGTAACGTTTCCTTCTCTGCGAGTTTGTGTTCTTGTGTCCGCCTCGTACTTTATTCCAATTTTGTCACCGGAAGACAGATATAGCCCAAAAGTGTTCAAAACTTGTGGACTGGCAGTCTTAAACACCCATAAAATTTGTATAACCAGCAACAAATATTTCCACACTACAATGACCACAATGTTTTCAATTCACTAAATTTAATTACAATTAAGGGAATAATATTAATTACAATTAGACACCAAAGGGAAGGGTATAAATTGAAGGGGTAACAAGTTAAACAGGAGGATACCTGAAGGGAGGCGAAATATGACGTAATAGGACGATGCAGAAAATTACGTAACGAGGTGTTCAGTAATTTGTCTTCTTCTCCGACAGACTGACATACTACGCCGCCATATAATTCAAATATAAGACTTACGTTGCAAAGGTTTATTAAACTAATCAGCGGAGATTAGATTATTATAGGGGCAATAGGAGTCGAATATCAATAGACTTCTGAGGCGATAGACCTTAGAAAAAGAAAGTCTTTAATCAAGTTGCAAGTTTTTTTCCCATTATTTTCAAATCATTAATGAACATTCAGTGACACGTCCTACTATAAAAGTTTTGAATATCTGTTCCAGCAAATGAAATACGACTGATAATGTAGCAGACTGTCATATTTTACACTACTTTGCTAAAATTAAATATGTTTTTTTTTTTGGAAGTACAAGGGAAGACGAGTGGTATTCCTTCGACAAAGTTTCGTTACTCTTAAACACGTAGCAGGTGGAGACCGTTCCGGTGAAAGGTTTCCTGTAAGTAATTACACCTGTAGATGCAGGCACAAAATTAATATCAGCCACGTGGACACATTAATTAGCATATCGTACTGATATTAATTTGTACGGCACATTCAACTGAATGATGGCGTACTGAAGACTGAAACGATTATCTGTCTCCTATTATCCACTGGATAATCACCCGACGAGTTACATGTTATTGACTGATTTCTAGTTGTATGCAAAACGCCTTCTCCGAAATATTAATTTTGTCACGTTAAGGTACATTTTTTAACAACTACAAAATCTTCGTCGTAAACAACGAAAAGTGGTACAAACCTAATGCAGTTGACACTTGAAGGTCAATAAACGACAGCCAAGTTCAGGCAGGACGTAAATGTAATACGAAGGGGTATAAAGAGCTCCGGCAGAACTCAGGCAGAAATTTTTTTCTGAAACAATATTTTCATACCCCTCCCTCCTTTACTAACCCGCTTTTAATTCCTATTCTCAGTTTTCTTAAAAAAAAATTTACGTATATTCAATTACCAGCCCTTACATGATTCCAGGAAGAGAGGCTCATTAAAATAACAGTTTTATTCCACAAGAGCAGGTTCAAATTTAACAGAGCGTGAAACAACTTTTTACAGGCCTGGCGTAGGCTGTGCGCGTTTCCCGAATCACAACATAGCAGCCTCATGACATGCCAACTAGGAACGTACTCAAGTTCTTGTTTACACGAGGCGAGTAAGCAAACACTTGTAACTTGCTCTAATAACTCGACTTTGCACTAAACCCATGTTAACAGGAATTAATAAGAAAGGCCGCAGATACACAAGACCCTAAGCCAGTTCCATTCACCTCCATCATCACAACACACTTCCCCTCTCCGTCTTCCGAGTAGGCAAACTTTTTATAACTTTGAATCAATTGCACGCCTCAAACGCTGTAAACGATTTCGATGCCAAATTTAATGAAAATTCATTCAGTAGCTTCGGGGGCTTCTTCCCCGGTTTCTCCGTGGCATCCCAACAATTACTCCATTCACACACAGAAGAAGGCAATGGCAAACCACTTCTGGATCATCTGCCAAGAACGTATATGAACAGGTCCCAGTCCGAGAAAAGGATGGAAGGATCCTGTTCATATGGACCTGTCGTCAGACAGAACACTAAATAAATATATATAAAAGACATAAACAAGTTTGCAAGCATTATGCGTCCACTGTCTCAACATAGCGAAAAGAGACTTAAACGTGTAAGAATTCTCTCTCTTATTACCTCTGGTTTTCAGTTTGTAAATGTTAACTTCTGATGCTGTGGCCGTGCAGACCGATAAGTACCTCCAACACATGATATTATCAAGATCAGTCAAACGTTTCTCCAGTTATGAGATATAGAATAAAAATAATTTCTGTTTAATTATTTCTAAAAGTGAGACGAATTTAAAGTGTGTTTGGTTTTAAACGTGTTTTCATTTTTTCCGACTGGTCAAACTTCTGCTTCACGCGTTCCTGCAGTGGGCACAGTCGACAACAAAACGGTGACGCAGAGCAGCAATGTAAAGTGATCGTAGCGGCTGAGTCAGTAAAGTGCATCGTGCAGAACAATTGTTGGCACCGCGCACAACAAGCAACTACGTCCACATGCGTCTAGTCCCTGGGGGCGGATCAGAGCACATCCTCCAAAATTGACCGGGTAATTGAAAGCCTCTGTTCACCACGCGTTTACCTGCGCGACGGAGAAGCCACAGGGTGGCAGCACGAACACGAAGGTCAGGCAGGAGCCGATCGGCGAATTACGTGAACTTTAGCAGATTATAGGTTAAAAGAAGGCAGGAAAATCTAAAACAGTGGACTCATACAGTCATAAATATCATCACATTAGAGTCCAAAATACCTTCACTGCAAATGATCATCAACCAATCAAATTACCAACCAACATTACCTGATAACGTATCTTACAACGTTTGAAAAAAAATGACATTTTACGAACAGCTATTTAATTACTTCGTATCGAGTACGAAGACTAGTGAATAATATTTATTATTTATTACGCGAAAGATAGGTATGGTTTTTCCACAGACCATTCAGTTAGATGCTGGGATGATAGTTCTCTATGAGATGTCTAGTTATTATCAATTAAATCAGGGGCAGTTTAAACATTCCACGAGCAGTAATAAACCCACAATTTGAGGGTACGTCCCCCCCCCGCCCCATATATGAGAAATTACAAATTAGTAAAAGGGGATAATGTTGAAACAATTTTAATATTATCACGGGCCGTAGTTTTATTCTCCCCGATGTAAAGTATTAATATTTAGACGCCATCAGTATTCTTTTGGTCTGCCGATAAACACCATTCGTTCGTCATTTTAAAGTGTTCCCATAATTCGACGAGAAAGTGTTAATGAACGGATTGATCATCTGTAAATGCTGATAGAGGCAGCGTTTACTAGCGTCATGACGTCTTCCGTTGCGTCAGATGCAGATTAAGCAGTCTCCTCTTGTATAGAACATGGGATAATAAATTCTGTATTACCGAGCCCCTTGCAAAATCTTCAGAATTATGGTCCCTTCCCTATCTTTTGTTATACGTTTCAGGTTTGTAGGTCCTTTTTATGGCTTTAATTTTCTCTCCACGCACAATCTATTTATTAAGGTTGCTGCAAAGTTTTCGAGTGTCTTCTGTAAGAGTTTGGAATGGAAGCCATGAAACTAAGGTAATGCTGAGTCAATCTCGAACGTGAATACTCGTTATCTGTACAGTAATAACCTAACGATGTTGCTAACTCGATCCAGTTGCTCACCTCGTTACAGAGATACGTGCAGAAGATTAAACAGTAGCTCATCTACACGGCAGCGTAGGTTAATGAGTACTCGTAAAAGTATTATAGAACAGATTAATTACAGTATTCCTCGTATCTATGAATTATAATATGGGAATAAGTGCAGGATTTTAAGGCCTGCCTGCAAAGAGCCATGAATGAACGTTTTATGGCAAAAACGGTTTCTCGAGCGTTATCGAGGACGCGATCAGCTCTCAGTTGCCTAGATTTGGCACGAGAATAAATTTCGTAATTCACGATCGACAGACCTACAGGTTTTCATTGCCCTTTGCCGCGAACCTCAAGACAGTAAAATGCAAAATAACTTTTACTTATTATTAAAACATCGGATCGTAAATCCAAATACACATTACTAAATTACTAATTCTGTAATATTTAAAATTATCCGTGTACGTCACCTCTCTAGGGTGTAAGTATCTACCTGAGTATCTTATTTACATTCGTTTTTGAACGTCAAAGACCTAACTTCACAAAAATACCAAACAGCAGGTAAAAACAACTCCTTTTTTATAAGTTTTATGTTTTGAGAAGCAGGTGGTATGAGAACTTTTCCCAAAATTGGTCGTAGATTATTAAAATACTGCGTACGCGCAGTTAATTTCGTCTCCACCCTTCAGTCCCCTCTCGCGTCGCCACGTGTCTAGTTTTCTACGCAGTACTCTCGTGTCCTCCACTACTTCGTCAGGTGGGTAAATTCTGCAGCTTTCTTTCTATCCTCGCCCTTCCTTTGTCTGTCATTCGGTCAAGCTGTTGCCGCTAACTCTCCAAAGAAATGTACATAGAGACCCTACGTCGAATCCTCGCCTCCCCCACCCAACACATGCATAAGAGAACTTCCCCAATCTTCAATGCAAGTCTTCTTTGTCTTGAGCTCTCGGCTTTTATTTACTTTTCTTTTATCTTCACTCCAACTTTTTCTTTCGCGTTTATTTTTATTTTCCTTCTTTCCAGGTCGCTCTTTTACAATTGGACTCAGCTGTAATAGGCTATCATGACGTCATTTGCGCTTGACAGATGGGACAATGCTAAAATCGCAGTTTTGCCAACCTTCAAACTATTTGATGTTAGGAATATGCTATGTAATATTACTTCGGTATTGGAAATCTGCGAAGACTTTTGTAGAGAATGTTAAATATTCTGCCTTCCTTCTGCATTGCATAGAATCGAAATGGTGCTGAACAAAATCAGGGTTGGAATGGTACATACGTGTACAGAACCGAAACCAGTTCTCTCGTGGGAGTACCCAAAAGTAATTTGATGTCTAAATAATATTATATAATTCAATCCATACCGTAAAGAAAACACAACAATCCACAATTACAAAGTTTAATTGGTGCCTAATGTTTAATGAAATAATCGCTGTTTACACTGGAAATCGTACGAAAAACATAACACAAAATTCAGCGTTACTAATTATAATAAATAATTATTAAAACATGTACTCACTCGGCTTGAATATGTTAATAAATGCTTCGATTCAGCTACACTGCCTTACGCGACTGTCGACAAATCTAATCGAAGACATAAGAACTATAGATATTTAAATCTAAATATCCTTATTGTGAAATTCCCGCTTCGTGGTTAGTAATTGCACGGTTAGTGCTACTGACAGAATGCATCTGTCACGAAGTGAAACCCATCTACTGACGTGTCCATTGTAATGAGGTGTCCAGTCTCGTGTAGCTGTGACACTGCCAATGATAGTGCTCTATAAACACAGTGTTTCAGACCCTGAAACACCTGCCATCATAGCAATAATCAGTTTTTAATTTTCTTTCTCTCTCTTAATTGGTGTAAATGCAATACTTCGCCGTCAAAACATTTATTTTATAAAATTATTCGTAATTCCATGTACTATCAGCAGCAAAGCGTCATAACTGATACATTTTCCGTAATTATCAAACCTTTTGTTCCTTCTTAAAGAGGATACTTTTTATTTCACAGGAGTTCGATGCAATTGGATCAATTTCCCAAGGCTTGAGCTCACCACGAGCTCCTGGTTGGCTGGATCTGACTAATGATGCATTTTATCTGACCGGTTCTGCTTTGTTGCTGTGTGCAAAACACACAAGACTTTTTACTTTTCTTTTTTATATTATTTTAGCGTACATTTTTATCAGATGTTTATCAGATATCAAACGATGTTCTTTTCCAGATTTTATTCCATTTTAATAACATATTCGATGTTGTTCTGTATATGTACATCATGCTCAATATGACTTTAGTGTGGGTGAACGTTTTGTTGTTGTTTTTGTATCACCCTGTAATGTAAATAATATAAAGACTAAATGAATATTAATAAAATAGAAAATAATGAAATAATTGAAATAATGAAATATAATTTTGAAACATACCAGAAATGAAAGTTGTAGAGGAGTTACATCTGTCTGGAAGTATTGCCGTTTTTTTCAAAATGTTAGCCGGGTTCACACGGCTAACACGATTAACAGGAATAGTTCCATTTTTTCCGCATAGCTTTATCCTTGGTCGGGATATGGCTAGTGCACCGCTGAGGTCTTCGCAGTGACTTTGCTTTCGATTCTAGTAACTTTGAAGCATAATACATATAGTGTGAGGAATAAAAGAGTGGGATAATACAGGGAACAAGGGCTTTGGGTGGTTATAGAAAAGGGATTTCCACGCAATATGAGACAGGAATTGCAGAACAAAACTGACTTGAACCGTGACCCACCTCATTCGGCAAAGACTAACCTCTGCTGTTGGAACAGCGTTGTTATATCTTCGGTCTTCGACAAGAAGACCTTACATCAAATGTTATTTGTGGAACTTAAGTCTTTTTTGTCTAGCATAAAGGAAATTCCCTAAGGATAAAGATCAACTTCCCTCCAGGGTAAACGCAGATATACCGCAACGGTGAAAGGTGAATGACGAAAATACTCGTACGCTGTGCTAAATATTTTAGTGTACACTAAACTGGGCCATAAAAGCAATAGGGTGGGTTACACGTTTATAAATTATATGATTCTGACACTTACAGCTTCAGTGAAACGTTCTTGAAGACCACGGAATAATTCTCCTGCACGTTCAAATCTTTTTATGCGAGTCTTTTGCTGAAAGACTTGCCACGTTTTATTACAAACGAAAACTGGCCTAAGATTAGGTCTGCTGTGATGAAAGTGGCTTTTCATTCAGTAACGCCAGTTTCAACAAAATCAGCAAAACAACTACTGACCTGGCAGTTTACACGGGCTTAAGAAAATAGTTTTAAAGTCCCTTGATTTTGAAATGAAAATTTGTTTTACGTCACAAAATTTCCCATTAATATTTTTTATACTGTCCTCCTGATAATTGTATGAACAGTTGTGTCTTCGCAATACTGTTCATGAAATGTCCCGAATTAATTTTTTAATAAAAGTAAAGTTGCTATTATCCATTACATTTTGCAGAAAACAATGAGAAATGCGTCGTCCATATTAGATGCATATAAGACAGACCAAGAATCAGCGAGCCACAATCAAAAAGGTTTTTATACCTACAAATACACGTAAGAAAATGTCCCCATGTTTCTGGAGAGGATATGACAACTGGAATAAGAAATATGTCATGTGATATCATGTGATCTGTAAGAGTGACAGCTGGGGAACTCTGAAATCGAGTCTATAAATCGATTGCTAAATAAGGAAGCAGAATAGAGTTTCTGTGGTATGGGATGAACGCAGCTGTGATATATTAACCACGGCTGACTCGACCCAACCGCCTATGCTCCGTAAAATATGTAGCTCTTGGTACGGGACATGCAACTTTAGATGAGAACATCGCATGTGACATCGAAACCATTTTATCAGTCTTCGCTTTAGAGATTGTCGATTAATTTTAAGGGCGTATCTTATTTGCTACCGCAAATACCAAACTGAAACGCCAAGCTTAAAGGCGAAAAAACCTACAATAGAATTTATTTAAAATCTGACGCACTAGTAAGAATCACGTAGCAATGCAATTATTTCTAGAATCAGATGGCTTAATGTCCTCCACGTCTGTGTTACACAGCCATGATCCCGTCGTCAATGCATCGTGCATCTGAGATTCTCACGGCCGCGAGCTCCAAAAAACAGTCACCCATAATTGTGTATGTTTAAAAATTTGCAGTTTATTTTACCGTAAGCGTGAATCACTTTTAATTTCCCATGTAAAATCTACTGGTTCGCAAGACGTCTTATGTCCACTGAGTAATGACATATTTTATAAACCTGTGTGGGGGGCTTCTCCTTTCTAATGTCTCCCGCTACTTTCTTCTGTCTGTTTATGATCAGGTGTTTTATATTCCTAATGCTTCATACTTTTCCCTTGATTTCGTTCCCACATTCTGTTCCAGTAGACCTATATAATCTGACAGTCCTTGTTTCCTATTCCAACTGAGGTCTGCAAACAAGCGATATCGCAAACATCACGTTTCTGCGCTATTAGAGCGAACATTTTTTATTTGTTTTGTATTTCAGTTTCTCTCTGCACGAAATATTACTGCGGGCATGGACACAGGGGATACTGTGATTGAATAAATATTCTTTCCACGGACAAAATAAGAGTTGTGGAGATTAACATATACCAGACGCCAAAGTGTTAACATTGCCTACGTGTTACGATTACCAGACAAAAGGAGATTACGTCATATACGATAGGTTAACTGGAAACTAATCAAAACACAGTCTTAATGAAATTTATTATAAGCACGGAGGAGAAAATTAAGGCCACGTTAAATTACTAGATGGCAGAAAGTTTTAAATTTTGCTAGAGGATCCATTTCATTCTCATTGTAAGCGGCATTGCCTGCCATGTTTTTCACAGATTTTTGAAAAAGCGTAATTCTTACACAGTAAAAACGCCGCTCTGACAAGGAAAGCCGAGGGTGTACGTTTATCACATAAATTCCGTCGGTCACCCCGTTCATCCACTTAGTGTCGCTGGGAGCAGCCGATACTTGGCTAGCGGCTACGTTTCATATAGGCATTTTGATGTTGATTGACGTATGAAATGCAACCTGCTGCACATTACATTCTGCCTTCCGGCCACCAGGTGTCACCATTTACAAGTGCAGTAGTGACCTATGTCTGACCGCCCTGCGTACTTTCGTTCATCAGATACAATGGCAGTTTCTAAAAAGGGTAACCCGTCTCCATACCCAAATACTTTGTCGATATTACATTTAGATACCAACATTCCGGATAACGTACTACCTCCATCTCAATGGGAACTCAGGAAACCGACATCGACACCTTTACCACCTGACAAATCAATCTGTTTTACGTAACGTGCATTAATAAGTAACCAATTTTTTGTCTACTCAGAACCTAGAATGCATTCGAATATTTATGTGCAATTTAGTAACAATTGAACAGAAAAGTAATCTGTCCACTGTACCGACAGAAGCGAGACTGCATCTGGAGAGACACTCACGTACAAAAGCTGTTCCACTTTCTCGTTCCCTCCAAGTTGCTGGTTGGTTAATACTCGTATGATTAAGCTGACTTCATACACTTACTATTCACGACTGTAAACACGTCAAACAATAATTCAATTTAAAACGTAAAAAATAAACCTATCAGAATTTTAGTTAAGGTTCCTTTAAACTGCTAGATGCAAATTAAATGTAAAACTGACTTAAAACTTTTCCACATTAAATATTACGTGACTGGCACAAGAGATAGAAAAGGGTTAATGTACCACCCCAGTATCAGAGTTGTACTACAATGCCCTCCACTCAGTGCTATTAGTAACCTGAAATGCTTATCTCATCATGTTGGAATTGACTAAAGCCAATTTTTAGATGTCACAATAATAAGCCATTTATTTTACATCGAATAAACCATATGCCACTCTTGTTCTAATAGTTACTGTACGATCACTGTCATACATAAGCCTAAGCCTTTTATGTAAAAATTTTTACGTTGGATTTTTGTTTCACCTTTCACGTTAAAATATAATCATGACGTGCAAAGCTCATGTCGGAATTCGAAGGGAGGACCGCCCGCCTAGTTCCAATTTTGAAAGCTTTGATTTTGTTATTCGAATTCAGCTGAGCAGATTCAAACAAGGGCGAAATGTTTAATTAACTACTGGCACCAGCCCTATTCATATCAAACAATGTTATTGGTGTTCACTAAGAAGGGCTTAAGTCAATACAGATTACATTTTACGTAAGTCCTTCTTATTGAAAACCAAAGATATATTCGGAACTTCACCAATTTGGTATACGCTATTCACAAATGAAACAAATCTGTTAATATCAATAAATAATTTCATCCTGAAAATATTATATCGGTGTATTCAGATAACGAAATTACAGATATGTAAATAAAAGTGTGTCAGAATATTGAATTATACGCAACTAAAATGAGTTTGAGTTACATAACCAATGTATATTTTGAAAAAATAAAAAAACATAATGAGAAACTTAAATAAAAATAGATCACGTTACAGCAAAGGGAACTATGAGCTCCGGTTGTAAGCCTGTGTACTGAACACCAAAATACTGGAAGTAACGCAAATGTCGACAGAATTACCTGGGCATTACAAGACTAGATTATAAATGAATAAGTCCCTCTGATGATGGAGATACAAGCACTTTCAAATCTTCGGTAAATTTTTACCAGACTACACGACACTACATCCCAGAAGGACTGGCTAAAACACGTGTAGGCCTACAGAATAGAGACAAATAGAATATCTAAGTAGGCAGTGGAATGAATGTAAGCAATATAGGGCGCCTGAAGGTAAGATAGTTAAGAGCAGGTATAAAACTAACCCTATATGATGCACAATATTTCTACAGAACGCTCATAAAAAGAAACAAATTATTTGTAAGATTACATCATTTTAATTAACTATTGGATCATTTATCGAAATTACTTTATTTACACCGTGGAAAAATATTCAGTAAACCTAAATAATACACAAATTCCGAACAAAAATGATGTAATAAGTATTATATTTCCGTATACACAACACATATTATATATATTATTTTTATATCTTAATTGCGTCATGTTTGTGTTTTATTGATACAATATTTTTATTTTCCGTCTATACACAAACTTAAAATTATTTTAAGTTTGTGTATAGACGGAAAATAAAAATATTGTAACATATTATATTAATTATGTTTTAATGATAACTACGTTATAGCCTCATCATGTTTCGGTCTACCGTCAGTTGGCATACGATAAAAATCACAGAGTCCGAAAGTGTTATAAGGAAATGATAGAAGTATCGTTAGTGCCTTAAAATACTAAATAAGACCACCACGACGCAGTGGTAACCAATGAGAATGTGAACTATGACCGTGATAACTGAGGCAGGCAAGCGGAGTGTTCGTGCGAGGTTGGTTTAGCGGGGACGAATGAAGATAAACGGTTTGATGGAGTGTAATAGCCCCGTGGAGTACTGCAGATAACGGGAGACTGGGACGAGCGGGAAAGCTCGACTAATTGACAGTATAAATTAAGCAACTTGCAATAGGATTAATGCTTTGATCTCGGCGTGAAATCCTACTCCAGCGTAGGACACCTAAATCTTATTGTGTTTTGTGCCAGTCACGCCATACACAAACACAGCATTCAGTTTTGCTATGTTGTATTTACAGTTAGAGAACATGACGATGCTAATCCAATACGCTAATACCAGGCCAATGGGACAATTCCATAAGCCGACACAAAAATAATTCATAGATGCCGAGATAATATTAAGATAGATTTAAATAAGAGCCCACCATTGGTCAATATCTTGAGCCAGATGAATCCAATCCACACTTTAATTTGCGATGCATTTTAATATTATCGTCTCATCTGCACCTAGGTCACCAAAATGGTTTCATCCATTCAAGTCTTCCGATTAAAATTTTATATATGAATCATCATCATGATAATACGTTTTCTGTTTTTATTTCTGATAATATTTGTTTTCTGAAAATTTTGTGATTAATTCAATATATTACAATGTAATATTACAACATTATTTTCCAAATTTCCTCTAAATTCGAAGTTAGATATAAATTGGTGTTGCAGAACACACCATTATTAGAGTTGAGGTCTTCACTTCAGCCCTGAAGATGGATAAAGTATGTTTCTCCGAAACGTTTGCACCTACTGACCAGTTCACACGACGTCAGAGCCCAAAAGAACATTGTCATCAAATTATCATAGTTGAGAGCGCTGTTAAATGTTGATATAAATTTCTAGGATAAAATTGTTGTAAGCCTTCGTCACTACAATGACCCAACGGCATACCCGTGGTAGCATTCCGACGGTGTGACCTAGAACCACCCTTCAATTTACAATACAATTCATTTCGGTAATTAGCTTCAACGGGTTTAAGTATTACTGATGGTGTGGAAGGTGGAAGCACTGATACATTTTGGATGGAACATACGACAGAACGGAGGATGGAAAGGGACGAGGAGGGGTCAGAGAAGGATGATTCCAGCATGAAAATGTATTAAACGAGACCCAACGGGGTCCATCAACTCTAATAGGCTTTCGAATTATCCTATTAGCCTCCTGCAGTACCAGCGACCTAAACCAGATGTCTATATTGGTTTGTTGCTTTTTTTAAGTTCTCTTTTTTCCAACGTCGTGCCAATCAAGTTTGATACAGAACCATCCACTGACTAAAAATAGTGCGCTGCTATGGGAAGAGGTTAATAACATGGACTTATTTACTGCAGTATGAAATACACGTAAAACAGAGAGGGAGAGAGGACACGCACTTTGTCACACACACTGTATTAAGTAATAAAAGTAAAAAAGCATATCATGTGAGATTTCAGGTTCTCATGGCGGCGAGTATGAAAATGGTAACCCTGTGGGATATTTCCCCGTGCAGACCCCCAGAAGGCTGTCATATTCAAACATATTAACAATTATCAATACCATCATCATCATCTACATCCAGGGACTAGGTACTTCAACTTATTATATAATCCAGCCTCATCTTTGCCTTGGTCTTCCGACATCGCTTATTCCTCCTGGTCTGTAGTATAATGTCCGTTTTGGCAAAAGCCCTGGTCCCATTCTACTTGCATATTATAACCAATTTTGCTTTCTAGTATTCGTTTCTCTTTGAATGAGACCGGAACCAAAAACTAGAAACTACGTACGTGCTGGTAGTCATATTTTCTTCGACGTTTTATATTTATTTATATCCAAAATATTGTGGAAAGGGTTAACAGTTTTCATAAAGCGAAATATAATCCAACCAGATGACAGCTCGGAAACATTTCATGCATTACGGACACTGAGAAAGTCATTACTTTCGAGCATTTGACAAGAAACGTCCGCATATCCAATTTCTCTAGAAGGCAGTCATAATATGCCTATATTAAAAAAAGCAGAAATGGATATAAAAATATATATATTTTTTTACAGGCAGCTGTAGAAACGAAGTGCTAAACTCCTGTTTTCATTCGAAAATACAGGCTCGGTCTGCAATGAACTCTCGCTTCCAATACTCGCTGCATTGTCTGGTTAGAGAGCGGATGAGGGAAAGCAAATTCAGTGAAACGGACCAGAAGTTGACATGGCAGAAAGCGAACTCGTGTCGTTCTCCATGTAACTGTATCATTCATGCAGAATATCTTCTGCTAAGGTTAACGATACAAACTAAACAGTCTGCAGCTGTCATCGCAAAATTTATGTTTGCACAACGTGGTGTGATTCGCATTCTGTTAATGTCGTAGTACAAATGCTTCGTTCCGAAATCATAAAAAAAAAATTGTTTTGATACTTTGAACAGATGAACGTAAAATGAGATATTACAACTGTTCATGCAATGTGAATCTGTCATTCAGTCACGAAATCCCAAATCTTTTACGGAGCTAGAATATTCATTGGTGTTCATCAAAAGCTCATCCTGGGCTACACGAATTCAGTCCACATTCGCGCTTTATTTTTAATTAGATTCGTTTTAATATTATCATCGCATCTACGCCTAAGTCTCCCAAGGGTTTTCTTACCCTCCTGTCTTCCAAATAATGTTCTGTAAGCATTTATATCTGTTATTCTGATTCAACCTGTCAACAAGCAGGGGTTTTAGCTGCAAAGTTGAACACTAGCCAGTTACAATTTTGGTTACACATTGCAGTACTTATAAAAATAATGAATTCAATCCCATTAAACTATAGTTATACGCGATGTGCACATCCCTTTAATACCTCACGACTCATAAACACGGTGCACATATTCGTAATTCTCTATTGTAAATACGCACTAGCTATGATCTGATAGGTGTAATACAGTGAATGGTGCGGCCATGGAATTTGATTTGCTACGCTGGGGATGCATTTCAGCTCATGCTTGCGAGGTGCGATCTCCGCAACGTGCGATTCACAGTTTGGATGCATCCACGAAACAACGGTGTAAGTTCAAATGCCAAATGCAGCAGATACAAGCACGGTTGTCACTTTACAGACTTATGAATAATTCGATACGGATTCTGTGTGGATTAAGCATAACAATATTTCACACTGTTAATTTCTTGATGGCAGAAAGTTCATCCATCGCAGAAAATACGTGACGACCATTCAGTTAGTATAAATAAATAAACGTATATATATTCATGACACTTGTGTAATGCAAATAAAAGCAACATGGTTGTTTTTTTCAGTATTACAAGACTGATTTGAATAAAAATTTTCTTGGATATTATCCATAGTCTAGTAAATAAAATATAAAACGTAAAACGACGTTTCGGAGATGGGGCTCTATCTCCGTCTTCAGCTTCCTACTCAGTTGGAAACGTCGTTTTACGTTTTGTATTTTATTTATTAGACGATGGATAATATCCAAGAAAATTTTTATTCAAATGACTCTTCACTATCATCAAGAAATTTTAGATTTGATATTACAGGACTGGCTTAAATTATTTAACCAATTTAAATGTTTTAATTCTAAGTACAGATGGCCATTGTAATTTGTACATACGACAATTTCTATCCAAATAAAGGCAATATAGGATGCTTAAGATTTAATTTAGTTAGGTACTTGTGTAAAACAAAAAACTAATTCGATAAATCTGTTCAATATCGACATAAACATCTGACATCAATACAAAATTACAGTTGAAAGCAATAAGTTTTAGTAAGAACTTATGAACTATTTTTGCTATAAAATTCTTCGGTAAACGTTAATAATTGGTATTATGCGACTGAGTTGTCCATTTGTGTACGTTATTTCGCATTGAAAGAAATTACGTCGTCTGCATTTCTTCCAACTTTTCAGTTCAAAAATAGAAGCTCTTAAAAAACTACATGAAGTCATTTCGTCTCTCTAGCTTTTTCCCCTGGATTCTCTTTGTGTGATCGCGTTCGTAGGCAATCATAACAGTAATACAGCTTACAAAGCGAGTGAATGTACCCCCAGCTCTGTTGTTGCTTGGTAGCAGTTTAACGTATCAAGCGATCACAGCTCTACGTCACAGCAGTAAATAACATACGAGATGTGTATTGTCACATCATTTCACACTTTCTGCACTTTGTATGTACACGGATATATACGTTCGTGGCTCTAACACACAAATACTTCCAACATTTCAACAGTACATTTTGTTTTAAGGAGAAAAAAAAATTTCAAGTGTAACATGGCTTGTCGTAATTCGTTCCGATAACATCGCCTATATATTTACAAAACTCATTTATGTTCACTAACATCTATGCCTTAATAAGAACGGGAAACAAGGCTTCGAGCTGTACAAGTGAACTGTGCAAATGAATGCAATGGCACTACATTACAATTTCACATAAAAATTAACAACCAAGGCGTCAAAGCTCCACAGAGCCATGTGTTAATTCAGAGGCTAAACACAATTACGATGAGCCACGTGACCGGATAAAATGGCTTTAATGAAACGTGTAGCAATGCGTTCACGAACAACGGGGACCTGCACCAGGTGATTCGGAAATATCACATCCAGTGGAGATTCGGTTTCTGTTACAACCTCATTAATTTTTTAAATACAGAAAGTGAAATGCGTGATTATGATTGGACAAACGTGAAATATTTCTGCTATAATAATTACTATAACAACAATAATAGCATTCACATTAACGCAATTTTATAGAGACGGTCTTTTTAATAGTTAATTTTCTAAGATTCGACTTTATCGCATTATTATTTAAGGTATCGTCCAATTGTTTTAAAAGTAAGACTAAGGCGTTCCAAAATTTCGTTCTGCAGTACCTTGCCTTCGGGTACCAAACGGCATAATAAACTTCCAAGGTTGATACCAGCTCAATCAAATGAAAACGGAAACAGAACAAACTTTTAAAACACCGTGTTGATAATTTTTTCAACGCAATAGATTAAGTCTTAAACAGCAGCCTAATTATACCCATTAGGTTAGACGTACATCGTCAGAAAACTTTAATTTTCACTGTTTGAAAACTAAAACTGGTGGTCTCAAACTGTGTAAAGACAGTGCAAGAGGTTCCTTGTGATTATAAATTATTACATACCAAAGCTCTATCTCAGCCTGGAGATACTAAGGACAACCACGTCGTCAGTGGAAATAACTGTTAAACCGACAGAGATTTGCCTCCAAGTTCCTCCTAAAAAAGGCTTGGGCCAAGCCTAGATCTAGGAAAATTGTAGATCGTTACTGCTACACTAAATTCCCCTGTTTTTGGTAGTTGCATATCGTGAGTTACACAGACGTTACTCAGTTTCCAGGACCCATTTTAATAAAACGCGGCGTTTCAACATGAAGATGATCTTAAAATTAAGCGAAGAGAAGATTTATCCTGATCATCCGACCCCTTACACTCCTACTACCAGTCTTGCAACACGTATCTTACATTCGCCCTTTCTTATGTCGTGCTACACGGACTTTGATGGAAGTGAGTTCAAACTGAAATAGATATTTCCCAAACGGTCATTCGAGACTTGAGTTACTCCAGTTGAATTGGGACCAAGGCTAAATTTGAAATCCCAGATGCGAGGTCTCGTAATACGCGAACCAAACCTCTCCAGATGTACTGAAGAACTGTGGTCAAACTAAAGGTCATTCACCAGCCTTCATTTATTAAACAGATATAAAAATGTCGCACAGTTGCGACCAAAATTTTACCGGAAAAAGCTTTGTCTTCGGATTACATCGGCTTTTTTGGGGGCAAAACTTGTGTTGTGACCCATGAAATTATATTCGCATTGAATAAACACGACTCGCTAGTGTCAGGCCTAAGCAGACGAGTCTGTGTTCTCCATGAAATGTACGAAAATTTAGACCATCACAATTTAAGTAAATATAAAATACTATGCTTTAAAATTCCTCTTGAGGGTATTAAGACATTTTAAAAAGAACAGCTAAGAATTTCAATATTCCTCTGCATTGTGACTTATTAAATTAAAATTAATTATTTGGTTATTCCGTCAAATCACAATGTATTTAAAATAAGATAATTAAAATAATTAAAATATCATTCTGTGTTCCATATCGAATAATCGATTTACAATTGGAACAGTTACAACATGTTTCGGTTTTATTAAACCATCATCAGGTGTAAAATTATATTAAATTTAAAACTCAATTACAATTTTTTTACAATTTTATCATCTTTCGTAGTGTAGTTTTTTGGAGGTCGTGTCCAGATATTTTCAATATAATTTAAATACATTGTGATTTGACGGAATACCAAATAATTAATTTTAATTAATAAGTCACAATATGACGCAACTACACTATCTTATTCCTCTGCTTGGAAACTTCAAATGTCACCCGTCTTGTTTGAGTTCGTGGCTTTCTTAGGTATTCAGGTGTGACGTTTACAATTCATCTATGCTGAATCCCTTCTTTGGACACGAACTCAAGCCATTGTTCTCCATAATGTCTTACAACCAAGACACATGGGGTCGTAAGAGTGGAGAAAACCCCATCTTCATTCATGGAAAGTCTCGTAATACTGGAACAGACTAAGCCTAGGTCTCAGTCACATGGATCCTGTAATGTGGAAGATGCAATGCCATGCTAGTAACAAACGTGGTATAAAATTACTTTCGTTTGCTACAGCAAGCAGGAAGACATGAAGGTTAATATTATACGCATTCATCTTACTTGTTAAAATGGATCCAATTTGCTACTCCTTTTTTATCCATTATAGAAACCAGGTGAAATTGCCTGGATTATGAGCAGCTTAGAGAAACGAATTTCATTTCAGGACCAAACGTAGCCGCTGGGTCGAAAGATGAATGAAATGCTCATTCAGAGGCAGAGACCTAGCAGTATTCGTAAATTTATGCACAGTATAGGCCTCGAATAAAAGCTGGAAGTCTCGTAGCAATGTTTTATCTTCCTTGGGCTGTAGGCCCACGTGCCTACACGTGTACAAACCGAACATCACGATCGACGGCTTAATACCCCTGGTTCGTATTTTAGAGGCCCCGAGTTCTATTCTCGACTACAGGTGTTCTGTTCGTAATGTTCTTAAACACCTCCAGGCAAAGGCTTGGAAAGTGCCTTAAAATAGATCACGACCACTTCCTTCCACATTCTCTTCATTTTCTTCTTCCTTCATTATTCACTACCTTTCGAAACGTTTTGAAATAAGCTGTTGGATATATCGTCAAATAAAAACAAATAAATCTACGCCTTTTAATATATGCCTATATGTGGATGAGATTAATCAACATTTAATCGTTGTTTACTCTGAGAAATGCAGTAAAACCAGCAATTATAATCTGTTGGCAGGTTAATAATTTGGCTCTGTATTGTGTCCAATTAACAAGATCGCTGTAGTATTTTCTACCAAAATATTTAAAAATATGTATACAAGAATTCCAAATAAAATATGTTTAAAAACTCAACATTCTTAAGAGTTTTCTTGTTCAGATTTCTACGCTACTTTAAACATTAAATACTCTTTAAATGGTAAAACTGTAAAGAAAAACTGATATAACAAACATAGCTGTCACTTCAAAGAATGTTACAGCATCAAAGTACTAAAAGAACTTCATCTTTACTGGGCTGGAAACTTTATATTCGGGGACGTTCCAAAACAACATACCATAAACTTTTGTACAAAACTTGAAATCTAAGACATTTCGTCACTTCAAAGCACTGTATAAAATTTCATTCTAGAAAGTTCGTAAAGTTTAGCTCACACAACAAAAAGGTTTGTATTTCGACTACATAATATGGTTTCACGTCATAGCAACCACATTTTAGGCTTTGGTGCAAAATTCCCTCCAATGAGAGAAGCTTCTTACTGCACACAAAACAACACGGTCTGCTTACGCTACGCCATGACATGGACTACTTCAGTGAAAAGTGGCATAAATTACAGGAAATTTCTTTGAGTTTTAAAAATAATTATTTTGAAACCTGATTAGCGTTGCACACATAATTTATTCTCCGCAGTATAATTCAGTATTGCCTAAGCCTCAGATCATACTTAAGTATTGCCTACCTCTCCCCTAGATACCTCAAAAACTAACAACTTTCGTAATTTTGAACACGTCATTGTATAAGACCTCAAAGTACGTATTTTATGGTACATTATTCATAAGCGGATAACCATGATGAAAAAATGTGTTCCGAGTAAATTACGTAATAAAGATAAATCTTGAGATCCCATTTCAATAGGCTGTTAATAATCGACTGATCGATCATATAGTCCGTGCGGTTTGAAGCTCGTGCAATATTAGACAGCTTGAACACTGTTACAATGGTTTCGAATCCCGCTCGGGACATCGATATACGTACGTACGACTTCATTTGCTTTATACTATTCTGTCTGCAATTCAAATCTTTACTTTCTTCTAACAAAATGTCTTGTTCAAAAGCACCTGCTACTTTCTTTCCTCTCAATACGTTTAGCATATGATAAAATTAGAAAGAAAAAAAACAAATTTAGCTAACATTGATTCCGTTCAACAAAACATGAACTACAATTGAAAGATAAAACCAAATGAAGGTATCTGCTTTATAAATTAAACTTAACGTGTTAAATAACCTAAGAAACAATGTCTATAAACCACTCAGCCATTTTCAATTGACATTACTTTGTTACATACGATATAAACATGCAGGGTGATTCTGAATTATTTCAAAACGTATCGTGTTTTCGGTGAATCACGTTCTTGTAACTGTACTTACGATTTTAAGTCACGAAAATATAATTCACAGACATTTAAATTTATATCCAATTATTACTAATTACTTGCTATTGATGTGCTGAAATTCAGTTCTACATGTATTGTCGTCTTGTATGAGCTTGTGAAATACAACGAGGATAAAGACGACCATAAACCCACTTGTACTCCGAACAAGAAAGCTGAGACTCTACAGAAGGCAAACTCTCATGTGGTTAACTAAATAAACTGCTTTCCCCAGCTTCCAATCGACGGGCAAGGATTTTAATTAACTTCAATTACTTAGATTACCTATAGCGGTCGCAAACAACTCCCATAACCGACAGATTGTATTGCAGTGTAATTCAAATTAACCCAGCGTCTGGTTTAGCTCAACACTGAGTTGTCTGAACGAAAGAGAATCTGCTTACAGCTGGTTTTGTAGTGTACGGTTCCCTTCTGTCAACTGTTTCGTGTTACGTACTTATCTAACTAAATGGAAAATTCATGTCATCACCAAGTTTTACTTAAGGGATAAGTCTGATTGGAGGAATCTGAGCATGTACAGTGTGCCTCATGAATAAAAATTAATAGTTCTGTGCATTTCAAACATGCCACGTTACAATTTCACTGTGAGCCCTATAAATTGTTATTCTGAGACTCTGTGGTTCTCCTCAGTACCCCAAGCAAGGATAGTAACTATTCTGAGCCAGATGTGTCCATAACTACCTTTCCCACTTGCTTAAGATCTATTTTAATATTATCCTCCATCTACTCCCAAGTCTTGAAAGTGATCTCTTCCATTCAATCTCAACAACCGAAATTGTTTACACATATCTGATCGCCTATGCGTTCTATATGCGCCACCGATCTCATCATACTTGATACAATCATCATATTATGAATAATGTAAATAATATTAAGTGCCGATATAGAAGGGAGAATGCAGATGTAAACTCCACCCAGGAATAAGGACAACATGAGGCATAAAGGAGATGCTTCCAAGTTATAAAACGACATGAGATAAGCTTCCAGAACTGATCTCGGATGCTATCGTATTTCGATTACGCCTTGGGTTATGGCTAATCTTAATGGCTAAATTATTGCGTCTTAAGGGATTACTGCTGGCGTAATATCAATCTTCTAGCAATCTGCCCACGATGGAACCATTCGGCCTATAGGAGAGATATTAAGAAAGTTTAGTCGATCTTTCTGGTGAATGTATATTAAGTATATGTGTCCTCAATTCTCTATCCGTGGACACAATCCTTCCATGAAGATGGTTTGATACAATCACGAAGTTGCATGTGGTAGGATTTGAGGTTCTCAATGCCACGGGCATGAAGATGGCCGTCTTCGCCCTGATGGAAGCAGCAAGGACTTCTGAAACGTCGGCAAACTTTTACCAGATAGCGATCTTCAAAAAGCTGCATTGCTTTTAAAATTATAGATAGTACTTTTTTTATGTTTTAAAAATTTATAACGCAAGAGCATAAACCCATATAACATATTCGTATTTTAAGTCGTTAATATTTAAGTCCTTCTACCCGCTCTGAAGTGTAATTAATTATTTTTGGGCAGGCCTCACATCGATAATAGCAATTACTTACAGAACAAGTAAGTGCAACTTTGCACTTCTTTAACGCTTTTGAGTTCCTCCTCGAATATTACAGATTTTAAACACTTTTCTGTTTGACAACATAATCAGAAGAGATTAGTTAAGTCTTGATTATTTAACGACGCTGTTTCGAATTCAGATGTTAGGAGTATATTGCATGGACCACAATGAAAGTATCTAGTAGATTACCGTGACCTATTTCAGTGATCTTTGTAATCATTCGCCTAGAGAATGAGGAAAACAATGAATATTCCTCGAGCAGTACAGCCTGTAACCCCTACAGAGATTCAAACCGTTCACCTCCCGAACATAAATCTAGAATATTACCCCTACAATAATCTGCTCGATGCATACGAACGGAAATCATGACAAGGCGAAGACATTTCCACCTAGTGAGACTTAAGTCATTACTTCAGACTAAGTCTACTTTCAATTCAGATGCTGCAAAAGCCCTGGTATTCTGAAGTGAATTTAAATATTTATTATTCCTTTGCACACAGACGCTTTTCGGTACGACGTGAGAGATATAATTTGCAACACAAAGAGAACATTTAGGCTTACACTTGACTTCTCTTTTCTCGTTCCTGGGAAAGTTTTCTTCCGTGCGTGCTCCTCAACTTCAATGTTTTCTGATAGTGCCGGCTTGTCTGCCCGATTTCTCGTTCTTTATAAATTGCGTCAGGACGATAAATGTGCTAGAGAGTGGAATGTTTGATCCTTTTGCTATGTGGTATGACAGGTCACCCATGTGATTATATACGTTCTGGGAATAATTTATAGCAACTGTTTTCAATCAAATGCTTCAGTTTATATCACGTAGTTCAACAATGATAATACGAACTTAAGTTAAGCGCGCACACACAAAAGAACAACTTTCCAGCAAGGGTTTCCAACATTTTGCAGACTTTTAAATGAGAAATTATACGATTCAGTGATCAATTTAGTACACTAGATTTCCAGGCATAACATCAACTTCTTGTATTGTCTTCATATTTGTAACTCTTAACTTGAAGAAAATTTTCATACAGAATTTGTAGGTATTTCTATAATCTATTACCATTGACCAGCTATCATCAAATATTCTTACATGTAGTCACCAACGTTTAGGACGGACGTATTATCAGATCAGATTGTAACCACCTACAAACCACAGTGCCACAATCCACAGGACAAACATCGAAGTCTTCACTTCAGTCAGAACATCAGATCTCAGATACGTTTGGGATATCGCTTACGTATTAATTAGTAATAATTCTGACATCTGAGTTTCTCGCGGCGAATAAAAAAGTCGATTACAGTTTTCTGGGTTGTGATACCTTTTAGCCCTGTGCGGTTGGCAACGTTCCTGCACGACGCCAAAAGCCAGAAGACCAAAATCATTATTCTCTCTTTTTTGTTTTGTTTTGTATGTTCAGTATAAAATACGTCCACTTAAATGAAAAACCGGTAGGTTATTTAATACATTTTTAACCACAGAATTTCTCTGTTGACACTTTCCTGAATTTCCACATCCGGACCGAAGTAAAAATAATTTCCCGTTGCCGGTCTGGTCCATAACGTATGGGTGATTGCAGTTCATCACTTTGAACCTGGCACGATCTAAATCATGGAAACATATGGTGAAAATTTTCTCCTTTGACAATAAAGCATTTAACTATACAAATACTGATACTTGTGACACGTTGGTAATTAGGAATCATTCAAATTTAAGTGAGACATATGCCCAGGCAATTACACATAATTAAAGCTATATCTTATGCTAGTGCTAACTGTGCAACTGACTGGAATCCAGAGGACTGACCCCTTTTATTATTAATGTTCGGTGCACAGTCCAGAAATGATTGATTGCTCGGTCAAAGCTTTGTTACTAAAATTCTCCACGTGGCGATAGTTCAATATCTCGCGACACACCGAAACGTGTATTGCTGTAAAGCAGAGGTTATCAACCCGCGGGCCGCATACGGTCTGCCGACGTCTTTGTGAGGCCCGAGTACATATTTATTGTAATAATGTATTGATCTAGGTATATGATAAATATAGTTGTCTTATACCAGAAAGCATTTTTTGTATTTGTCAAACACCTATAGCTGTGAACAATTATAGGCTACATACATATTTTAATGACGAACGTCTAATCAAAAACTTGAACGCGTCTTACTGATGAACATATGGAGGAATAACGCATCGAAAAATGTGTGTATCAGCAATGTTTAAGTAAAGGAAATAGTTTAAATGGCATGAGTTTTAGAGAAATAAAATATTAAGATTAAACAACAACTCTAAACAAGCACAGTACATAACACATAACAAATACGAACAATATTAAAAATACAGTGAAAGTCACACGTGGTTATGAAGTTGGAGAAAAGATGCAAAATTAATGCAGAGAATCAGATTACAAAAGTTAGCACTCTGCTATAAACCAACGGCAAAAGAAACAGAGGTCTTCCCAGAAAAAGACTGATAATCCTAAAACTCAATAGAATGTAGAATAAGGAGAGTAAAATATAAAGACAGCAACAGTTTAAGACACAAATAGCAGCGCACAGCGATGAAACGACAAAAGATTCTGAGCTGCAAGCTAGTTAGCACCCCCCCCCCTATTTAATGTTGTCTTAATTACATAATTAAAGTAAACCCAAATATCTGTGCCACATTTTCGAAGTATTTGTCCCATTTCCTTCCCAATGTCCCATCCAGAATCACCTCTTCTATTTCGCACTGCGTAATAACACACGAAGCTAAGAAAGTGTTGTCAGGTCCTCGCTAGCTCTTGCCTCTCAGTTCGTGAAGCCAGATTACTGCTCTACAGTAGGCAGGTCCAGAGGCACCAAAGTGGCAACTCTACCACCAGACTTCCCCTGCAATAGGCTGGAAACTTGTCCGAGGGACGACTTTATAATTCGAACAATCCCATCAAGATTAAAAATTTGAAGTTAACAGTTTACATCTTAAATTCAAAAGGAACCCATGGTAATGCAAATATTTGTGAGGTGGTACAGAGGCTGGATCGTGGTATTCTGAGCGAACTTCCTGTCTAATCTGGGTAAAGCATAGCCTCACAGCTTTGTTAAAATTACCAATTCAAATTCTCTTAACGAACCCAGATAGTGAAGTACCACACTCAAGCACGCGGTTCAAACAAAAATACTTTCTGTTCGTCGCTACGCAGTTCAACCTTCTAATCACACATGGAACCTTGTCCTTCGGCTTCGCAGTCCTACGAATGGCCGTACAGGAATCTCGGGCTTGCAGGGAACCAGCAACGAATGACTAATTTATCAGCATAATGAGAGTTAATTTCCTTTTCTTCTGTAGTTTACGGCTTAACTATTGTCTGTCGCTCAGGAGCAAAACTTTGGTCTTGGCAGTGAGGACGAAGGTTGTAGTGAGAAACAAGTGGACCTTGTCCGAAATATTAGGCTTTAACTATCAGAATGTAGTGTTTTAACAAATGTGTCCTAACTGAGAAATTTATAGCCACAGATTTACCGCCTGAGCTCAAACATTTCGCATTGTTTCTCACGGTTGACTCAACAGCGAGATCCTTTGATGGTGACCTTAAAATGTCAACTTAACCGTGTACGTACAGGACCATCTCGCTTGTGTGACATCTGAAATAACGAAGGTTCTCCTGAAATGTGCTTCTGTATAACGAATCCTTCTGTATGCCCTGTTTGCACACATGCGTGCCTTATATGTAGTCACAGATATCCAAAACGTGCAATAAAATATATTCGCTTAATAGGGGCCCCGCTTCACGACGGTCTGTATTTAAATATATCAGCTGCACCAAAGGGAACATTTGCCTAGACCTACTTTATCTCTCTATTTATTTCAGAAGCCAATTCATGACGTCGTGAAAGGGTTCCTACACCAGTCGGATAAATTGGGGCAAAATGACCAGAGGGGAGAAAGCCAACAGCTACATTCTCATTCAGCAACGAAACTGCCCCCACCCCCACCCCACCCCGTCGTGCCACGTGACTGGAATGTTGTAAAGAACGCGAAATAAAAAATATTCCCCAAGATATGGCATAAAGACTGCTGGTTTGCTCTAACTCAAGTACTATAAATTGAATCCCACTAAGGACCGCTGAGGTAGTTGGCTTTTAATACTGGGTAACAGAGGGGTTTTACCTTCCCCCTAATGGCGGTACGTTGTAATATAGTTTCGTAATCTCAGGACTCAGCGTATCGTGTGTTGTATTAAAGATTAACGCAGATGGCAAATAAAATTATTGCCGAAACGTCGAATAATTTTCAACGGGTTTGATATACATGGAAAAACATATAGACGTCTATTCAGCCCGAAGATCAACTGCAGTGTTTGCTGAACGCTGTATAATGTCCAACATCCGACGCTGCCCCAAAGATGAATTTGTACATTTTTAACGCTTTAAATCTCTTTATGGTGAAAGGGTCTTTGAAATCCCTAGATGGAGAGCCACCCAGTGTCGACTAACCACGAGTACTTATTCGATACATATATTCACAGCTACCCTGCATATCTGGAGGCCATCTCCTGCATCCGCAAGCCGACGCAGTGAAATTCCCGTTTAAGCCAAATAAGGACAAGAACGGTATAAGACGCAAGGCTGTTGCTTTATTCATGACATGACACAGGCGGATGTGCAGCGTCTGCTCCTGTCACCGTGATGAAGCAGTCTGCGTTCTGCGGAATTCGCTATTCGCATCTTCACATGCGATGCTGATGTCCGTTACACCAATTGTCCACATGATAAAATACGAACACACACACACACACGAGAATCTTATTTGGTTGGCCTTCGACCTTGAGCCCTTCGGGGACTGTCCGCTCAGCTGGTCACGTATAGAAGAACTGCAGCATCCCGATACGGTCCATCGGTCCAGGCGACCGAGACAGAAATTGAAATTATGTTCATTACTTTAGACGGCTTATCCTTGCAGACCACGTACAAAAATGAGAAGGAAGACACACAAAAGACAGAGATAACATATAATAACACTCACATCCCGAGCCTTCGGAGAAATGACCAGCGTTCAATACGATCATTTGCGGATTTTCGTTTTTTTTATATAGGTTTACGTGCCAGGATTTCCTTTCGTGAAAAAAAAGAAGACGATTGAAATAGATCGAGATAGCTTGATGAAAGTTGATCAATGTTTTATTTGCTTTATTGGTTAATACTATTAGAGCCGAATCAACTCGTACTGGATAAATCATAAATAATGGATGCACCTTTGGTGACGCATGACGTCTACTTCTAGCTGTACGCAATGAAGTGTAAGTCGATCGGGAAACGCTTTCGATGGGTTGACCCAGCCCCGTTTCCAGTGATACCAGACTTCTTTCCTCGAGGGGCAAAGCAACCAGAGAGTGCAGACAACCACTCACCACTGTCTAATGCCAATGCTAAGAATAGGTGGAGTTGTATCTCCACTCTCCATAAGCCTGCATGGTGTAACTTAATTTTAGTGTTGGTTATGTTGGCAGACACGCGGGAACTTGCACCGCTGATTATGCCTTGCGATGCCACTGATCCCGACTGGCGAGGCAGTCAATGGAGTTCGAGCTTTGCCGACTTTCCCTTTCAACTGCGACAGAACCGAAATGCACAGGGAGTTTACCCAATAAATTTTACAACGCAGATGGACGATGTCAGACTTTAATGCCATTCCTTCGTGAGGCTATTTCTGTGCGTGTCAAATAGATCCCGAGTGCCATCGAGCTCTGAAAAAAACCGTATTTTTAGGGTCACGATTGATTGGACTATTGTTTATTTAATGAAGCTGCATTGAACTACATGTTTATGTAGCATTGAATGGTAGGAGTAGGCCTATAGTGAATGATGAATTGGTAGGGATGTGGAAGGAAGTACGCATGAACTATCTAGGGTATTAATCACGGCATGTTGATGGAGGAATCGACAAAAACCACGATGAACTTCAGTCAGAATAGGTTCGAACATGGGACCTCCGGATTAAGAAACAATTACTCGTGGAGTATTTACAATGCGTAACTCTTGTAAATATTTGTAATGTTGATAACAGGGTCGTAGGGTAAAATTACCACAAAAATTTGCAATTTTAAAAACTTTTCTGTTTGACTTAACTTAAAATGTCGGCATAATTGGTGTTAAATTCCGTATTTAAATCAAAGCGTGGTACAAATTGTGAGTAATTTGTTCTTAGCCTTGCCTTTGGAGAAATGTTGGCCTAAGGCACACTGCGTGAAATTATTTCACTTGAAAGTTGTGACTGGTTTATATGACAGCCACATTTCACCTATTTGTTTTAGTCGGTTAGCTTTTATTTCCAATGTCAATAGAAGCTCTTTTTTTCAGTACTCACGTCATGGTTACAGTGATTTGTTTTGTTATACAATGCACTCAAAGGTTAAACAGAGATTTATGGTTTTGCTGATACAGTATTCAGGACAAAACGTCTAATTTATAATTCAGAGTAGAATTTTTAACAATGCTAATGTGAAATACATCAAGGTTGTCAACAGCATGATGTACCAACACAGGGCAACATGTTTACCTCTGTGACAAGTAATTCCCTCAAATGGATGTAAATATTTTAATCTGTCGGAATAAAACACACTTTGTATTCAAAACTTTGTACTACATCAAAGAATAGGCAATGAAAACTATTTCACTGCAGTTCTGGACTGTTTTATGAGTTATTTAATAAAACGTTTACAACAAATTTGGGATCCAAAACCTGTGGCCTGATGATCGCGTGTGGCCCTAGCAACCTTTCTTTCTTTCTATCATAACACGATCTTGGAATGATGAGGACTTACGGCGAGGATAAAATAGGATAAAGGAGAGAGAGGACAGAGAAAGCTTAAGTGAAGAACAATGAGAAGTAGAAGAAAATGAGGAGATAAAGAATAACAAATAAAGAATGTCATCTACTTATTCCAGTTCCTCGGACAACGACCACTGCCAGCCTAGGGCTGAGCAAATTAAAAACAAAGCTTGAGAAATTCTGTGACAACACCAACACGTTAGGCGTTCCTTATTTATCTCAATAAATAATCTCATAAAACGAGCACTTTTCACAATAATACAAGTTACGTTGCGAGATTTCAGGTTATCGTGGCGGCGAGTAAGAATAAGGCAGCTTTCAGGGATACTAGTAGAAGTTGGAAATAATCGCCCTGATGATGGAGGCAGTAAGCATCTCCGAAACACCGGTCAACTTCTACGAGACAAGACGGAGCAATATCCCAGATGGTTGTCTTCTTCGTCGTTCCGTTATCCGCAGACGATCCAATTAAGTTAATGGCAGGGGAACGTATACATTCGAGAGCTTTGTTTCTGTACGTTCGCACAACGAATAAAATCTTGTATTATCGGTTACACGACAAAACAGAAACTAATCGACCCGTTCTTACGTAGCAGTGGGTATAAAAAATAGACTTATATACGCACATGCAGTGATCAGGATGGGCCCCTATAAAAGCAACAAGTGCACTCTGGG